>LPNX010520976.1:97874-104461 GCA_001517045.1 Pseudotsuga menziesii
TCATCATCATTGTTCATTGTCATCGTCATCATCGTCGTCGTCATCATCATCATCATTGTTCATTGTCATCGTCATCATCGTCGTTAGCATCATCATCATCATCATAATCATCATCATCATTGCCCTTATCCTCATCATCATCACAATCATTGTTCATCATCATCGTCATTCTCATCATCATCATCATCATCATCAACCTCATCATCATCATTATCATCACCACCCTCATCCTCATCATCATCACCATCATCCTCCTCCTCATCATCATCATCATCAACACCACCCTCATCCTCATCATCATCATCATTGTCATCATAATCATCATCACCACCCTCATCCTCATCATCATCACAATATTCATCATCCTCCTCCACCTCATCATCATCATCATCCTCATCATAGTCATCATCCTCGTCCTCATCATCATCACCATCATTGTTCATCATCATTGTCATCATCATCATCATCATTATCATCATCATCCTCATCATGATCCTCATCATCATCATCATAGTCATCATCCTCCTCATCATCGCCATCATTGTTCATCATCATCATCATCCTCATCATCATAGTCATTATCCTCATCATCATCATCATCATCATCATCATCATAAGTATAATCACCATTATCATGCTCATCGTCATCATGGTCATCATCATCATCACCCTTGACCTGATCACCATCATCACCATCATCACCATAATCATCACCATCACCCTCCTCCTCCTCATCATCGTCACCATCATCATCATCATCATCATTATCACCTTCATCATCCTTATCCTCATCATCATCGTCATCATCATCACCCTAATCTTCATCATCATCATCATGGTCATCATCATCATCATCATGCTCATCCTCATCATCATCATTGTAGTCACCATCCTCACCATCATTGATCATCATCGTCATCATCATCATCACCATCATTGTTCATCATCATCATCGTCGTCGTCGTCATCATCATCACCATCATCATCCTCATCCTCATCCTCCTCCTCATCATCATCACCCTCATCCTCATCATCACCATCATGGTCATCATCATCATCATCATCATCGTCGTCACCCTCATGGACATCATCATCATCATCATAGTGATCATCCTCCTCCTCATCACCATCATTGTGTTAAATTTTTATATGGTTAGCTAAAACATCAGTATTTCATTTCATTTCCATAACAAAAGCATATAAACAGGATCACTGAAAGAAACAGTATCACAAGAACAACACAGATTTATCATGGGAAAACCCTAAAGGGAAAAACCCAGCAAAAGCTTCCTCAATATAGATGCCCCAAAAAGGTAAAAAGGTAAAACCAACAAGGAGATCAAAAGCCTGATCCTCCTCCTTCTCCAGCTACTTCTCTCCTCCACAAGTGCACTACTCAAGTGAGTGTGTGTCTCAAATGAGGAGCACTACACCTCTATTTATATTCATCCGTTCACTTAAGTTAACTCATTTGACATGTAGGCTCAAGTAACCACACTGGGGTGCTGATGACCCACCTTTACAATTAGAGGGGACTACCTCATGACTCTTATTAGTTCTTCCGATTAGGAGCATCGGGGTACAATGTAATACAAGTGGTTCTCCTGGTAGAAGCATCGGGGTACAATGTAATACAAGTGGTTCTCCCGGTAGGACCATCGGGGACCACAAAAAGATACATATAGAATATTCTTCGAAGTTACAATATTTCAACACATTGTTCAGCGTCATCGTCATCATCATCCTCATCATCCTCATCCTCATCATTCTCATCATCCTCATCATCATCACCACCCTCATCATCATCATCATCATCATCATCACCCTCATCATCATAACCCTCATCCTCATCATCATAGTCATCATCCTCACCATCATCATTGTCATCATTATCATCACCATCATAGTCATCGTCATCCTCATAATCGTAGTCGTCATAGTCATACTATTCATTATAGAAGTTTAACATATTTTAGTCCAAGTTTGAAATGCATTTGATATTTAATATTTTAATATTTGATAAGCATAGATAAATGTAAATTGCATATTCATTGTGCACTAAATCACATATGCACTAAATCGCATATGTGATATATCGCATATGCGTTTTGGAGATTATGTAAAAAACCTGCCTGTTAATTAAAAAGTATTGGATCAATATCGCATATGCGATATATCGGAAGTGCGTTATATCGCATATGAGATATGTGTTGTATAAAAAATGTTGGGTTGCATGCTATGGGCCAGCTTTACTGTAGAAAAAGACATAATTTGTTTGAACCCATGCACAGAGAACTATTCAACGTGCAATTTAATCATTACTTACATAATTCCATAGTTTTGTTCATGTTTGGGTGGATTTCAATGCGTAATGTACGTAAGAGAGGTCGAAAGTCAGCAAGGAAGGTGCTTGCACAGGAAGAAGCAGAAAAGAAAAAAGAAAAAAAGAGGGAAGATTCAAGAAATCTTCAGCGTTCATTACATGAGCAAATAGTTCCCATTCCCCCTCAACAGATACCTGACGTAGAGGTTGAGGAAGATAATGCAACATTAAAGGAAGTTGGTTATACAAAAGTTGATATTATTGATCCATTAGTAAATGGACAATCTTGTGAAGAGTTCAATTATTATGTTACTACCAATGCAAATGTGACTCAACAACAACCATGGTCGGTGGTTCAATCTCCTAATCGAAGTTGTGAGCATGTAGTGGATGTAAACGTCACTCCAGGATTTCAAACGGCAACAAATTTTGCATCAAAACTAAAGAGAACTCCTAAACGAATACAAGTGGATGAGAGTGAATTGACTTCCATGAAAGTTAAGGTGGCTAAAGGCACTATCCTTTGTCATTGTTCTCAAATAATGAAACAATATTTTGATAACAAATCCGAAGCTGGTAAATGCCAATTTTTTTCATCTTTGCTTAAATCTAGAAATATGGCAACTGTTAGAAGAAATTTAGGCATAAGAACATGAAGAATATTGAATCAAGTAATCAGTTTGTTAAATATCTTGCTGCTGCATTCACATCGATTGGTAAAAATTCTCGTTCGCAGTGACTGTAATGTGGCCCGTCGTGTATTGGCTGAATCAATTGTATGTAGATCCACAAGATAATGTTGTTTACTTCAATGCACATAAAAAATTGTGGCTTTACATCCAAAGACACTTAAAAAATATTCAGTAAGAAGAGACAACCTTGATGTAGAGGGACAAATGGAAACATTATGGGAATTGAGCGGTAGGTTTCCCCACAAAGACATGAAGTTAGTCGAAGCAGTGAAGGGCCTAGTGCAAACATTTTGGCATGATAACACTAGGCCCTCTTCTAACATGAAGGATTTGTTAAAACATCATAGGGGTTCTAGAAACAATGAACCTCATGTTAAACATTATCTTTACATGAGACAAACTCAATTGTTTAATATTTTTAAAGTTTCCCACATACAGCTAAGGCTTGGGAAAAGATCTTTTGAAAAATGCAAGCCTTGGTATGTTAGAATCAATACGATCCAGAACACTTGTTGTTGTAGATACCACATAGAGTTTGACCTATATTACCATACATTTGCACATATACGTCATTTTTGGCATCGTGACCATGTGTAGGAATGCTCAAGTACAGTACCGCCAATGTCATCCATAGATTTCATCCATAGCATAATGTGTTAGAGGCAATATGGGAAGACACATTACTTAAAACAATGTGTAGACGGTTCTTGCAACAATTGTGGTGGGCTATCATTATGGTCTGATTGCATCCATGAAAGTGAAGATCAAGCATTCAGGGATTGGAATTGTCGAGAAGGAGAACTATCAGTATGAGACATATAAGCTACATGATGGGAAAGAAAGCAGGAAGATTAAATTGGTGATTTCACGAGTAAATTGTTGAATATTGACATATTAATATTCATGTACACATTTTTTATGTGGTTTATTAACATATTAATGTTCATGTACCGGGTGCGAGTATGTGATTTTATTCCACAGTTTTGTGGAAAGATCCAATAGTACATTCAACATGTCAATATGTCACGGTGGCAAAATGAGCAATTCAGAATATGCCGGGCCACCTTCCCTCTTGGAACAATACTATCAGTGGTTGACTTTGTAGAAAATTACACCCTACAACCACAAAATGAAATACAAAGTCAATACTATCACTCAGAGTAGGTGAGCATAATGGTGGATATCACGTATCGACATGGGACAAATCGCAATGAAGAGAAACGTGTGATACTGAAAGAAAGTCACTTCTACATAAGTGACGACTGGACCCATGACATCCATTATGTGTAAAATTGCTTTAAATTATTCTATGATCATGTGATAGCTATGGATATACCATTTTATTGTCATTTCATTTGGTCACATGGTTATGCTGGACAGTTCAAGAATGCACATGTATTTGAATGGTTGTGTTTGTTGCACATAAAATACAAGGTGCCACATGTATAGAACTACTTTGAAACTGGTCATGGAAAAGGAGAGCACGATGGTGCTGGTGCATGCGTTAAAACTGCCCTTCGAAAGGAAGAGATGATGTTTACAGGTGCTCTCCTTCGAGACGCTGCATCTATTGTCGAATGGTGTGCATCTGTCATGGGATACCAAGAAACAAGGAAACACTTAGCGCAGAGAATATCCTGGGAGGTGACAAATGTGGATCGATAAAAAACACATTGGGTGAACACAGTTCATGGAACTTGACCATTTCATTCAATTAGAAGCTCATACACTCGGCCCTACAAATTCTGATAAGATTGAAGGCTTGCTTTTGCAGTTCCTGTAGCATCTATGAATGGGATGATTGTGAGTATATGGATACCATTGATACATGGGATCGAGTGACACTTGGCACCAATTTAAATGGGGTTAATGAAATAGACCATTTGGAAGATGATCATACACATATTTCTACAGACTATGATCTCATATCGGATCTCATACAAGCAGGTACATGAGTAGTACCTAAATTAAAAAATGCATTTATGTATTGTTTACGCGACCTATGTAGCATTTAATTTATGTATAAATTAGAAATGAAAGACCTTATTTACAAAATGTATTGTTAACTTGACCTATAACATCCTTCTTGCATACCCCTAAATATCTTGTAATAGTAAATGTTTATTGTACTTGTAATGGTGAGGAGATCAAGGCTAAGGCCCCACCAGAAGCAAGACCTGAAAATCCATATGAATTAATTACCTAAGTGGTAAACTTAGGAGACTTAAGATCCTGACACAATGCAACAACGGGAAACTAAATCCACTAGGGCTAATAGAGAATGGCTAGGGAGCCATAATTTGATAACCCTAGGCTTACCATCGTCTCGATTATGGAAGGGTTGGAACTAAGGATTCACCCTATAAGGGACTCCTACCTCGCTGAAATTTATCCAAACTAAGATACCATAGCTCAGTACTTAATCCTATTATGACTAAGCCATGATATAAGGAGTTGAAATCATTGTTTAAGAGGGTCAAGGATTCAAATCATAAATTAAAAGGAGAAAAGCAACCCAATGAATTAACTGTTAAAGAGACTAGAGGTTGTAGTGCCCTTGAAAAATTGAAAAGAAGGTATCGTCTTCAACATACATTGTTTAATGATTAAAGGACTATATACCTTCTGCCAAAACTAATATATAAAGATTTATATTTACTAACACATATTGGAGTCATACATGAAGTAAATTATATATATATATTAGAATAGTGATAGGGAAAATGCCTACTATGGTAGACATGAGGAGAGAATATTGGGAGGTGACAAATGTGGATCGATAAAAAACACATCGGGTGAACATAGCTCACGGAACTTGACCGTTTCATTCACTTAGAAGCTCAGACAACTCGTCCCTACAAATTCCGACAAGATTGAAGGCTTGCTTTTGCAGTTCCTGTAGCATCTATGAATGGGATGATTGTGAGTATACGGATACCGTTGATACATGGGATCGAGTGACACTTGGCACCAATTTAAATGGGGTTAATGAAATAGACCATTTGGAAGATGATGAGACACATATTTCTACAGACTATGATCTCATATCGGATCTCATACAAGCAGATACATGAGTAGTACCTAAATTAGAAAATGCATTTATGTATTGTTTACACTACCTATGTAGCATTTAATTTATGTATAAATTAGAAATGAAAGACCTTATTTACAAAATGTATTGTTAACTTGACCTATAACATCCTTCTTGCATACCCCTAAATACCTTGTAATAGTAAATGTTTACTGTACTTGTACTAGTGAGGAGCTCAAAGCTAAGGCCCCACCAGAAGCAAGACCTGAAAATCCATATGAATTAATTACCTAAGTGGTAAACTTAGGAGACTTAAGACCCTGACACAATGCAACGGTGGGAAACTAAATCCACTAGGGCTAAATGAGAATGGCTAGGGAGCCATAATTTGATAACCCTAGGCTTACCATCGTCTCGATCATGGAAGGGTTGGAATTGAGGATTCACCCTATAAGGGACTCCTACCTCGCTGAAATTTATCCAAACTAAGATACCATAGCTCAGTACTTAATCCTATTATGACTAAGCCATGATATAAGGA
>LPNX010520976.1:105087-147712 GCA_001517045.1 Pseudotsuga menziesii
AAAGAAGAAAACTGGAAAACAATCCTTTATAGAACCTGTAAATACAATATATTTACATATATTAAGGTTATTCTTCTTCCTTTCCAAGTTAGAAAACTATAGATTTAGTAACCCTCTAAGACGAGAGTTTTTAGAACGTAAGTATACATAATTTCCTTAAACATTTGGTTTAAGAGGAAGTTTTAGTGAAGCTAAAAGAGGAGGTTGAGTTGGACACATGCCTCCATGTGGCTGATTGACTACAAAATTGAGTGAATATTGCCTCAACAAAAGGTAATGGTGGAATCACTACCTTAATAGGTGGGGAACAAAAGATAATGGCAGAAATCACTAACTTAGTTTATGGGGAACGTGGCGTACCGTAGGGGAACCGTTTCTTCTGTGTTGTTTATTTAAGTTAGGTATTTCATTTCGGGGAGGGAAGGGGATCCAGGTTGCGGGTCAATTTTGAAATGGGGATTGCATGTCGAGTTCAAGGATGCTTTCCTACGTGCGTTATGTATTATCTGACCTGCATACATTTCTTATTATATATATATGTATCATCATGTTCCTAGGATGGGAGAGAAGCATCCCATTTTTTATGTCAGTGTTGGATCAGAACCATTTGTACCTTTCTCTTGGGATTTCATTTTTGTATGTGCTCCATGTGACCCATTGTTTGCAGTTGAGTGTTCTCTATTCCGAACCCATGTCTCCAAGGGTTGGAATCCCGTATTTCATGTGATTTCTCTATGTATCGTTGAAGTTACCGGGTATTTCTTGAATTTCAGAAGCTAGATCCATTCGATTTGGAATCGCTACTCCCTAGACTCATGAGAACCTCCACAAAATTCTTAATGAAATCGCTAATGTGTGCCATGTTATAGAAGCCGATCCATGTCTAGGGAGAGTTTTACCTTGTTGGCGTCGTGGTGCATTGGACTTAAAGATCTGATCCATGGTGTGATCGAAGATTGCTGTGCATATTACATGGTAGAAGCCGACCCATGTCTATGGAAGAGATTTATTGTGGTCTGCAGTTGCTGAGAATTTTTACCAACCCTCATTGTATTGTTCAGCGCGAAATTTTACTAGTAAATGACCCAAAAATTTTCATCAACGTTAACCTATTTTCTTAGATCGGTGGTTTGTACCAAGGGAAGATCCACTGGAAATATAGATCAAGGCTGCTATAGAGCTTGTACCAAATTGACTTGACCGAGTATGGATTTAGCTAAGTATCAAACCCCATGTTTTCCCTTGTCCACGCCTTCCATTTCTGTCCGATCTAGAAGTTTATACATCATTGCGATTTAGTTTTATTTGGTTGGTGTTTATTGAGTATGATTTTACCCCGTCTGTGGATGCGCTTGGAGTTGTCTCTGGAACCAGATAGTCTGTGGTTGTGCTTGGAGTTGTCTCCAGAACCAGATAGATTGTGGTTGCGCTTGGGGTTGTCTCCAAAACCAGATAGATTGTGGTTGCGCTTGGAGTTTGTCTAGAAGCAGATGGATCATAGCAGTGACTCATTATTATACCGGATGGGTTTTTTTGAGTATGGATACGGCGAATCCATGGGTAGGTTTTGGAAGTTTATTACAGTTTACGTTTTGGGCGTGCTTTTGGGTAGTGAGTTCATCCCAAACCTGAGCGTGCCTCCATTGGATATTTTTAGACCTAAACCCTATCGATGGCTGGATCCATGCTGGTGGATCCTATACGATTCCAGAACTTGCTGGGATTTACCTTTATTCCTTGTTTGTTCTAAAGTTTTTATTACAGCTTACGATTGATAGGTTTCAATTTGAGCTTGAAGATTATACATATGTATATAGGGGTTTTGTGATGTGTATGTTGTTCAAATAGTCACCAGGCTAGTATTTTAATAAGAAGGGAAAAGCATGATAGATTGATACAGTTCAAGAAAGAAACTATTCTGTTGAGTAGATTGGGAGGTCTTATGAGAATATGAAAAATGGAAAAGGTGGTAACTAGAATAATGTTATGGCTAACTAATGACAAATCAATAAGTGTATAAAAGGGTAAATAATTATGAGGGTTTTATGTAATGATGGCATGGTGTTGTTACAGTTAACTTTGTAGTTAGTTAAACGAGATTGGAGCTAAAAGCTCATGGTTTATTGTCTCGAATAATGAATTTAGACATCCATAGATTTACGAATTGCATCATAGTATATCCTTATATAAATGTATGCATCAATAATGAGTAAAAAGGTGGGGCATGCTTACTCAGAGATTTCCTAGAGATACCTTAGGGTTATATGGGTCTCTGGTTGAAAGGCAAAGGTCTTCTCCGATTTCATTAGAAAAATGTGGAAAGAAAAGGATAACACATCACTTAGGATGTGGGTGTTGTACTTTCATATGTTGTTTTTTTTAATGAAAGAAGATGACTAATTTTGGTGGATGTAACCCCAAGTTTGGGGTGAACCACGTACATTGGTGTCTCTTGTTTTTGGTTAGATGCTTAATTTTCCGTACATTGTTTTGTGTATTTATAACATTGTGTTGCATCCTTGTCGAATGATTAATTACTTTGAAAATGATGATCAAGGAATGTATGGTTATCTTCATGATATTGTCCACACACTATAATTGTTTTAAAGGCACTTTAATGCTTGTGTACTACACCCCTTAACTTAATAAATATGTGTTGGACTTACATTAAGATATTTGTCATGACTAATACATTGTGGATAGAAGGTTCTAAAGATGTGATATTAATGGAAGTATGCCTCTTCTGTCTTATTAGTTAGAGATAAATACTGGATGGTCCTTACAAAGAAATAACTCAGCACCATTGATGATAAATACACTCAAGATAAAGATCAATGATTTAAATAGTAACTTTACTCTCTTAGAGAACCATATCTTAGTTAAGATGCTTTCAAGTCAATGTATGTCAAAAGATGTTAAAGCAATTTTAAAAATTTTAAAGGATTGTTAGAGAAATGAAAATGCATAAAAGAGTTTTCCACATGTTATATAAATATGTGCGTCATGAAGAATTAACAATGTTGTAGTTATATATTGATCACAATATTGAGAATTAGGGGAAAATATTTTGAAATTAGCAATAGTTCTGTGGTTGTATCCAAGGATTGTTGTTCTTATTTATAGGAAACTTTTGGTATGAAATGGGATATGTTACAGATGGTATCAAAGCACGGAAGTGACAACACTTGGGCCTATTTGGGATAAACATGAAGCTATAAAGCATGAAGATATTAAAAATAACCAATAAAATAACTTTTTTGGATGCATGGCGATGATGGACGGGGAGAAAACAAATTGGGGGAAAGATTCGTGTTGGGGTTTCTACATTCAAGGAAGGAAGGAATGGAAGGATACTCAACAAATCGGAAAGAGATCGCTACTAGGAGATCGGAAAGAAAAATATTAAAAGGTTTGTATGTTCTATAAATTAGTAATAATATTTCCCCTTTCCTGGAAATGATTACTTTTTCTAGACTTAGGGTTGGTATCTATGAGTAGGAGTGATCCTTCTATGCAATTTGTTTCACAAGAATTTATTATTTCTTTTCAAAGAAAATCTTGTGTAGTTTTATTACCTTTAGGCGAGATTTTTTTTATGTTGAGCATTCTTCTCATTGTGTAATAGCTTACCATTAGCCTTTCAGAGAGTACTTAACCGAGTGGTCGTTCACCCTTTGTATGTTTATTTTGTGCATAAAAGATTTGACATTTTTATATATCGAATAATTGGTTCGATTTGTTGTCATGTTTTTTTGGTGAACAGATCTGATGTATGAATACAGTAGAGATTTTCGTTGTTTAAGACTCTATACTCTGCATATTATGTTCCTAGTTGAAATACGGATTTAGGAGTATGATCTCCAAATGAAAGTACCATTTGTGTTTTGAGTTTTCTTAAAGACCAAATCGATTTGGAATCGATCAACCTTGTATTCATGATGCAGATGAGCAAATGGTTGGCTATCATAAATCACATTTGTGTAATCAGAATTTTGTAGCATTTCATACATAAAACTGTTTGCATGTGTGTAGATGTTACTCACAGTTACCTTTAGTGTTGCAAAGAAGAGCCAATAGGTATAAATTAAATTTTATTACTTGTCCACTGCTGCAACTAGATCGCTACGATTGGTTAGTTGTTAGTAATGTTTTACAATATCTGATACACGTAATTGTTAAATTGCCTTCCATCCAAGTCATATCTAGAATTTGATGCCATAAATTCCTTGGGTCTGAGAGTATGAATCTGATACCATGATTTAGTTATGAATTATATCCTTTATACCTCAGAAATGTTTGTTGTTGAATTGCTGATAAAGCTTGCCTAAGGTTTGATAATGTTTCAAAATGTCTAAATTCCTCCAATGCATTGATTTGGGTTTTGTGTATCTTTAACAAATGTTTGATGGCATTTTTATGATGCCTCTGCTAATGCGTGATTTAGTTTGAACAGATATGAAGGGTAAAATATTGTCTCTAAATTGCTTTTCTAGCTGAATCATTTTGATTGAATGACAAAGGATAAAGTAAGATCTATACCTTGAAGTCATTATAGTTTAGATATTTAAATCTCTGCTTTAAATGATCAAGTTGAAGGTCTATTATGATGTACGTTACATCCCCTACGTTAATGGTCTCAAGTGGCAAATCTAATGTCGCAGTTTTGATAATTGCTATTAATATTTGAAAATGATAAGTGAATGAACAATGTATAATGTTATGGACTAACACTGCAGGAGTATGCATGGAACACCACCAATTGAAAATGGACTATTTGTTTCAAAAATTCAGTGGCTCAAATTTTGTATTTCAAGGTTTTTATGAACCAAGGATTAATTGTGGATTGTGGTGTTATGTATTTACATTGCAGGGATTTACGATGATTTTGACCATCTCACGATCAACGTAATACATGGATTTTAAATCCACTTGTAAATAATTGGTGGTTTATTCTGAAGGAATTATGAGATCGTATGAACCATGAATGATGGTACGAGTACAATCACTACAATTTAAGGAATGTTGATAAAATGAATGAAAATTATGTTTATCCATAGATGCATTAGAATAAATTTCAACTCAAAATGGGCCTCCTAAAAAAATTTAATAAAATAATAGTTAAAATAATATTTATTAATTTTGGAGGAAGAAAAGAAAAAAACTACTTTTTTATTTGTATTTTCGACATATCTTCCCGTGTTTTTACTCAAATTTCAATCGGGAGAGCTCATTGGATGCGGAATTAAATTCTGCATCCAACAAGTACCCACTCGGCTTACTTTTGATGGACCCCGCTACCCCAAAAACAAGAAATACTTGTTTTTGTGGTAGCGGGGTACGTCAAAAGTATGCCGAGTGGGTAATCATTGGATGCAGAATTGAATTCCACATCCAATGAGCTCTCCCAATCAAAATTTGAGTAAAAACATAGGGAGATATGTCGAAATTACAAACCAAAAAAGTAGTTTTTTTTATGATACCTATCCCCAAATTTATATTAAAAAAGTGTTTAAGACCTATACGGTATTTCAAATTTAAAGCAATTTCANGAATTTAAAAGTCCCATTTTGAATTGAAATTTTCTCTAATGTTAAAGTAACCATGAAGCCAATGTCATGGATCACGACAGTGACAGTGAAGTCATGTTAAGCACCAAAGAATGTGTGTCACAAATAGTCAAAGGTTGGAATTAACATTAAAAATGAATAATAAAAATACATGCTGTGGGAGCATAATGGTGTTAGGAAAGTGATTGCTGTGTGAGCACATTGGTGTTAGGTATACATGTTGCAGGAGCACAATGATTTTAGGAAAATGGTTGTCATCTGAACACATTGGTGTTATGAATATGATGTGGTAGGAAAAAATTCATGATCTAACTCTACCCTACTTTTGGGTAGAAAGGAAATCCTGGACTCAAGAGAGAAGGCTTGAGGGGAACCATGTAAGAGTTATGATATCAATATTTAGACCTAGGCAAAGTTGGACATCTGGAAGACAGGACGCTATTTGATGTCACTGAGGATAAAAATTTTGACTAGTCGTCAAAAGGGAGAGTAACCTCAGAAATAGACATAAGTATACATGAGAATTGGTAAAAGAACTCTAGGGAAAGTTTGAAAAATAACGAATAGAAAACATGTTAACAAATTTTCCAAGTAATTAGACTGTTACATGTTTTAATGTGTAAATGTGAAGAAAGGATTACCTCAAGTCGAAGATTATATAACTATCCAAAGGTTGGAGATAAAACGACAACCCAAGGGATAGTAACTATGTTTTATAGATGAATAAATTGCATTTTGGAAAATAATTGGGTATTATGATCCCAATAAAAACTAGGAGATGTTCCATAAATTGCAATGTGTTATAATACCAAAGGATCCATGGATTATGTTCAAATTGAATTATAATTGGACATGATTTACTGAATAAAATTTTCTCTACACCTGACCTTGTTGCAGGAAAACTGCAGGTGTTGAATGATAGTGACTTGAGAAGATACCGAAAGATCACAGAGGATCACGATGAAAACAAGAAAAGGTGACAGAATGGAAGAAGGAAAGTGGTTGAAAACAGGAACATCGAGGACGTTGTTATTTTGAAAGGGGGGAGAATGTAACATACCTCTTGCATACCCAAGGGAGAGGATGTAAATGTTTATTGTACTTTTATTGGTGAGGATCTCAAGGCCAAGGCCCCACAAAAAACAAGACCTGAAAATCCATATGAATTAATTACGTAAGTGGTGAACTTTAGGAAACTTAAGACCCTGACACAATGAAATGACGGGAAAATAAATCCACTAGGGCTAAAAGAGAATGGCTAGGGAGCCATAATTTGATAACCCTAGTCTTACCATCGTCTTGATTATGGAAGGGTTGGAACTAAGGATTCACTCTATAAGGGACTCCTACCTCGTTGAAATTTATCCAAACTAAGATACCATAGCTTAGTACTTAATCCTATTATGACTAAGCCATAATATATGGAGCTGAAATCATTGTTTAAGAGGTTCAAGGAGTGAAATCATAAATTAAAAGGAGAAAAAAAACCAAATGAATTAATTGTTAAAGAGACTAGAGTTCGTAGACCCCTTGAAAAATTGAAAAGAAAGTATCGTCTTCAACATACATTGTTTAATCATTAAAGGACGATATACCTTCTGCTTAAACTAATATATAAAGACTTATATTTACTAACATATATTGGAGTAATACATGAAGTAAATTATATATATATATATAATTTACAGTGATAGGGAAAATGCCTGCTATGGTAGACATGAGGAAAGAATATTGGTTTAATTATATTTTCCTTGAAGATTTCCTTATAATCATAAAGAAGAAAACTAGAAAATAATATTTTATAGAACTTGTAAATACAATATATTTACCTATGATAAGTTTATTCTTCTTCCTTGCCAAGTTACAAAATTATAGATTTGGTAACCCTCTAAGACAAGATTTTTTAGAGTGTAAGTATACATAATTTGCTGAAATATTTGGTTTTAAGAGGAAGTTTTAGTGAAGCTAAAAGAAGAGGTTGAGTTGGATGCATGCCTCCACATGGTTGGTTGACTATGAAATTCAGCGAATATTGCCTCAACAAAAGGTAATGGCGGAATCACCTCCTTAATAGGTGGGGAACAAAAGATAATGGTGGAAATCACTGCCTTAATTTATGAGAAATGTGGTACACCATAGGGGAACTGTTTATTTTGTGTTGTTTATTTAAGTTAGGTATTTCATTTTGGGGAGGGTAGGGGATTGAGGTTGCGGGTCAATTTTGAAACGGGGATTGCACGTAGAGTTCAAGGATGCTTTCCTGCATGGGTTAGGTATTATCTGACCTCCATACATTTCTTAATATATATATACATATACATATACATATATACATATATGTATGTATGTATGTATGTATGTATGTATGTATCGGCATGTTCCTAGGATGAGAGAGTGTAATATCCCTCTTGTGTACCACTAATTTTTGTAAATTCTGATTTTCTATTGTACTTACTTTCTAGTGAGGAGCTCAATGCCAAGGCCCCACCAGTAAAAGCTTGTAAGATAAGTGAAGAATTCCCTAAGTTATATAACTGGGAAACTTAAGACCTTGACACAATTTAAACAACAGACAACTCAATCCACTAGGGAAGGTTAAATTATGTGTGGGTCTTTCGATTCAGAAGAAGAGTAAAACATCTTCCTTAAATGACATAAGGTCTTAAGTTTCATCCTAGGTTGAAGTAAGCTTCAGTGGACTAACTTACCTTCTAAGTCTTTAGAGATAATATCTATGCCTACTAGGTTAACGGCTTCACAAAGACTTATCTCGATCGAGACACCATAACTTGATGCTTAACCCTAATATGATTAAGTCAGGATAGAAGGAGTTGCAATATTTTTAATGTCGACATGAAAGAGTAAAAGAGTTAAAAATATGTATAAATTAACAAAAGAGGAAAAAGTCGAAAGGAAGACATCATCTTCACCATACATCGTCTAAGTAAGTTTGGTGACATACCATCTATCGAGACGATTTATATAGGGACTTATTTGACACATGTTGGATTAACATATATAGTCAAGGTGTACATATAAATATATATATACATATATATATATATATATATATATATATATTAATGGTGATGAGGGATGCCTGCCTTGGTGGGCATGATGAGGGAAATAGTCTAATCATACTCTCCTTGAGAATCCCTTGTATTAACGACAACGAGAGATCATCCTAAAAACATTGAAGGAATCCTTATATAAATTAAGTAAAAGGGGATTGAAGAAAATCATTTGTACATATGAGGTATAAATAGAGTACAATTACCTAAGAAAAGATATTTCCTTTATGTAAAGAGGGAGGAGTAATTTATTTAATTATTCTCCAAGATAGGTATTAGACAAGTATTAGAGTTTGTTAATCGGAAATATCTATTAAGGCTATTACTCAACTGCAGAATTAAGAGAGACATGCCTCAACAAGATTACTACCTACGTTTGTGGAATTAAACGAGACGTTCCCCAACAAGGCTAATGGCATAATTACCGCCTACGTTTGCAGGGAACTTCGCGCAAGGTGAGGGAAAGATCTGTTTCTTTTTTTGTTATTTATAAGGCTGCAAAGTTTTCACTTGGGGGGCGAGGGTCTTTACCTGCATTTTCTTTGGAAGAGTGAGATTGCTACCCTTTTCGTAGATACTCTGTGTGTTTGAAAACTCGGCAACCTTGTAAGGGAATTTGCCTACATTTTGCAAGAGAGTGTTATTGCTTCCTTTTGTAGAAACCCTCAGCATTTTGTAAGGAGAGTTCTCTTGGGAACATAGAAATATGAGTGTGTCAGAAAAGATCCATGGAAGCTTGATGTATAGTCTCGGATGCCTTCATTGTTTGTGACTCTACGTTCTTCCCTCACAACACACACATTGGAGCATGAACCAAATCATCGCATGCGGTTTGAATGGGTGCTAGATTTTGATCGAGAACAGGTATGTGTTTGATCCCATGTATGCTATGTTGATCTAGTCCCTGCGATTTGAAAGGTATCCAACATTTCAATTTGGATCCAATAACCACGATTTGAATGTTGTTGCATTTGGATTTAGATCCAATGACTGCATATTTTCCTATGGTTAAGATGACTAGAACATCTTCCTTTTATATTTAAATGAATCCAGCCTACGGTTGCTCTGTCCAAAGGGCTGCGATTTGATGTGTGTTTTACCCTAGGTTTTCATTCGACCAAGGGCAGAACAACTGATGGTATCTACGTCTTCTACTCAAGTCCAATATTTGATCTGCATCTGGTACATAATTTATACCTATCGTATGTTTTGATCTGATTGAATTATAGCCTGTATTTCATATGTCGGAACCTACAGGAATCTAGATCGGTAAAAATCCTTCTGAGCTTGTACTTTTGGTAAGCACGATTCTAGCAATCGCCTACCTTTTTCTTGTAGATTCCACCACAGATATAGAAGAAAATGGGGATGCACTTTAGGGTATTCCTCAGTGGTAGTAAATACTTGTAGATCAAAGTAGATGCTTAACTACTGTGATTGTTTAAAGGCGCTTTGATTGTGAATCCTTTCGTTGAATGCATTGCATTGTAAATTATGCACTTATTAGATACCTTGTAAAGCATTGTGTACAGAATGGAATGCTACTGCATTTGACCCACACCTACTAAATTATCTCCATCGTGCATTGGACATTTTTTCCAGATAGTCCATAGAGTCAGATCAAAGGTCAATATTTTGATAGTACTGCCTTATCGGTGAAACTCATCATGGAATTAGGGTTTGGGGTTAAATGGTGTCCTAAAGACAACGCTGGAAATTTATTACCCCAGTAGGAGGGATTTGTGTTATCATATAGTATACGTTTTGTTTTGTGACAAGTGATGCAAAAAAAGGTTAATTACAGATTTATCGTGTTTCCTTAAGGGAAGGCTATCCAACTTTGATAGGAAGCTATTCTTTTAGTTCTTTGTTAAAATCCCTTAACAAGTGAAGGGGAAGCCTCATACTAATCTATAAAAGGTGTTTCATTTTTATATTAAAGGTATTTATACCTAATGTTTTATATACATATAATATCTAATAGATCTCAAAGGAAGGATGCTTATGAATAGGGATTATACATTACGGTTTAGATATCTTGAAAGAAAATAAAGATGATTATATATATAATGTTTTGTTATATAGCTTAAGAAATACTCTCGGCAAGAGAGTTTATGAAATGGACAAAAAGAAAGTATGGTGATATGGAGGTCGTGGATTCTAACCCTTTTTGCAATAATATTATCTGAAGCAATAGTTTTGGTGGACGTAGCCCATGGATTGGGTGAACCATGTACATTGGTCTTGATTTGTTGTGCTCTTGATGTATTTGATTTTGTGCACTTTTGTTATGTCCCAGTTTGTGATCTAAATCTGGTATACTCTTGTGTATGTGATCTCGATGTATTTGTCTATTTGTGTCATGATGTATCCTCTATTTTATATGCTTCTGAAGTATTTCTAGCTTATATTCTTTCATGATTTTATTCATGTACTTCATTCTCTTAATGATAAAGGTGAAAAATATGAAGCATGAATTGTATTAAATACAAATATCATTTATCGAAAGGCTACATCATGTTGGATTAAAAAAAAATGAAAATGAGATTTGTTGGTTTAGGTTCTTACATAATGTGTTAAGTGGTATAATATTGTGAATCGAAGGGGGAATTGCAATAGTAGACTTTAATCAAGTAAGCTTATCGTATCCCAGATATATATAAAAGAAAGTCGTCTTATTAGTTTACTCACTTGGGGTCCATTACACTTCTGATGTAGGAAACTCAAGGACTTGAATAGGAATCATATTTATTTGTAATGATTTATAAAATTTTGAGACTAATGTTTTTGGTTTCAGAAGGAAGCATTCAGAAAGTAAATAATCACCTTGGTTGATTTTAATATATGTTGATTTATGTCGATTCAGAGGTAGCAAGCTTCTCTAAAAGGGGCCAACACACTTTTAGAAATGGTTTTCCCAATGTGTTTAGAGTTAAATTATCAAAGTTATAAGTAGTTTTCGAAAGGAAATTTCTAATTTGTTGGGGTATATCACAGTAATTTAAATGGACCCTTTGGTTAGTTAAAAGGTCAAAAGTCATCCTATGTTGAAATACAGTTGAAGAAATTTGGATAGTTGAAGCTACATATAAGTATTACCCTATTGAAAAGAAACATATTTATGATGAGTTGTATGTATGATAGATCACGAGGTCTATGTTATCGTTACAATTTGCATTTGTAGTGAAAATGAAGGTATACCATGTTAGAGTTACAAGATAAAGATTTCATTAAAAGATATATTCTAAATTACTCTTAGAGAGATGAAAATGCATAAAAAAGATTTCATCAAGTTCCATGTTTTATACATGTTACCAATTTGGGTTTATTACATATGGTATTAGAGCCAGGTTGAAACACTTGGGCCTATTTGGGCTCAAAATGCTCCTACATATTTCGGTTCGGAACTAATGATTGAGTTTTGCCTTGTGATAATAGAAATCAACAAGTGCACACTCTTCTACAATACAGGTACCTTAAGATGTACCAAACACAGATATTTATTGACCTTGTAGTTGTGTAGGAGAAGGTGGAATGTTTTCTCAAAATAAAAATGAAGAGGGCCATTACTTTTTCCACTTCGACGTGAGGACGATGACATAAGTACATAGGTATCTTGTTATTTCCTTGATTACTTTCGAAGAGGTTTATGAATGGCTAAGACAATTATTTCATCTCTATTTGAATTGCACAAATAAATTATTAGTGAAGTATTGAAGTCTTCTTAGAAAAACTCATGGTCGATGAAAGTACTATAGTAGTTCTATTATAATAGTAATGTGGGAGTTGAATTGCTGAAATAAGTGACCTTTAGAACCTACATTCATAGTTGAATTGGCCATTAATGACATGATGAATTTGTGATAGGTTACATTGTAAAACACAGTGGATAATATTGTTAAAGAGTAGCATTGAAATGGTTCCCTAATTACCTAAAGACCTAATGAGAATTGAATATTGATTATAAGTCTTCTTGACCTAATTTGGGGTTCATAGTTTGTCAATGTAAGTGGCTCATGAGATTATATTCCAAAGTCTTAGAGGTATCATTATGTGAGGGAATATGGTTATAGATATGTAGATGTAAATATACATACATAACTTACCTAAATTTCTTGAGGATAGAAATGTATCTATTTAAAGGGAACTTGGTAAGTTGATGATTTAGGACTAATTGTATTACCCTTGAAAACTCTCTAAAAGTTTTGTTGCAAACTATCACATCGTAAAAGGGTTTAAGCACAAAGTTAAGTAATGCTAAAATAGTAGCTATGTTGAAGGCATATATTATATTGTCAAGATTTTACAAAATAAAAATGGTATCAAATGAATACTAACATTATGAAACACCTCTTTATATTTTCGAATTTCATGCAAAACAGGAACAAACAAATTGCACTAAATTGTATGGATAGATCGGACATCTACGATTGCATATAAATGTCAGTGATGAATAATTTGGTTGAGGTGCATGATTAAGAAAATACAAAACAAAGTCACTGATTGAGCATCGAGCTCAAAGGTAGGAGGAGGTAGTGGTTCTCAAGATTTGAGTCCATTAATTTTGAACAAAAACCCTTTCGCCTACATGTATGCACATAACTATCATACAACTTGGGTCTTAAATGCATATGTCATAAGGAAGAATTATGTTTGGTTATTTTTAGTCTAGCTATCGTGAACTAATAAAACCTAGGAAATGGTTAGTTGTTACACATAATAAGGGAATGATAAAAAGGTGAATGCTATTGAGTCTCTAAACGTGTGCATAACAATAAATCCCCAGAAAGTGAATGTTAACTTCTTGATCATAGGTTGCTGGTTAAATTGTGAATGTTGAATATCATTAGCATGCTAAATGGATGCTAAGTAAGGGTAGGACTTGAATTTCAGAGTTGTTGGGAAGAGAATTCAAGTTAGTTACAATAATACCACTATTATAATGTATCATTTAAATATAATTATTAGTGTGCCAGAATTTGGGTTATGCGCATTGAACCATTTACACATCTTCAATGGTATTATTGATCATCTTAATGACAACATTGCTTACAGTGTTCTTTAGGAAAGGGAAAAAGGAAAACTAGACTGCTTATGCACTTGGACTACAATACGACTAAGGTAAATAGCATGATGTGTTGTACACCTATAGAAAGGATCTCATTTTCATGAACTGGAAAATTTGTAAGATATGACATAAGTAGTTGAGATATGAAATTATGGTAAGCAATTTACTTTGTTTACCTTGGATTACTGATGTTATTGGAATTTCCGTGTCCCTAGCATTGCCACTCATGAATGTGGTGTAAACTTGGAATATCCCTTCACTAGTAATAATCCAAATATAGCCAAGCATGGATGTCTAAAGATATTGATGTTGAAAATGATAAGATTATGAATGTTGTTTAATGTTATATGCTAACATTATAGGATATGCTAGGAACACTATTAGTCAGAATTGACTATTAGTAAAAATATTCTCTACCTTAAATAATAAGGTTAAGAATGGGTGATGCTCTACTTACTATAAATTGTCGAATTTTGAGGTTTTAAAAACGAAGGATTAACTATGGATGATGTTGTTTATATACTGACATTGCAGGCTTCACCAAGATTATGACCATTGTTACAATTGACATGAACTATGGTATATAAATATTCCTGCGCATATAAGTTGTGCTCAATTGCTCAGAAATAAGTAAGGAGTAATTTTTCTAGATGATTTATAGGATTATATAACTCATGAATGATGATTAAAATCATTGCAACTTATGAAATTCTAGATCAATAGTAAATGAATTTTGGGTTATCAATAGATGCTTTCACTAACCGTGTAGTCGATTCACGAATCGAGACAATGACAGTAAAGTCATACTAAGCACCAAGGAGTGTGCGTTACAAATGGTCAAAATTGAAAATTAATACTAAATACGAACAAGGAAAAAATTTGAATGCTGTGGGAGCACCATGGTGTTAGGCAATTGATTGTTGTGTGAGCACATTGGTGTTAGGCATATATGCTGCAGGAGCACAATGGTGTTAGGCAAGCGATTGCCGCATGAGCACATTGGTGTTAGGAATATGTTGTGGCAAGAAAAGACCTAGGCAAAACTAGACATCTAGAAGAAAGGATGTTGTTTGATGTCACCGAGGAGAATTAACTAGTGGTTAAAAGGGAGAGTAACCTTAGAAATTGTTGTAAGTCCACACGCGAATTGGTAAAGGAACTCCAGGGAGAGTTTGAAAGATAACAAAAAGGAAAGATGTGTTAACAAACCTTCCAACTCACTAGACTGTTACATGTCTTAATGTGTAAATGTGAAAAAAAGGTGAACGACTAGCTAAGTATCCAAGAGGATTACTTAGGAAATAATTATGTATTACGATACAATTAAAGACTAGAATATGATTCCATAATTTGCAAAAAAATGATGCTCCAAAAGGGCCTGTTGTTTATGTTTTAAGTTAAATTATGGAATTTTGGCTTATGTGACTGAATGAATTATGGGGTAGACCCGGTTTTGTTATAGGAAACTACAGGTTTTGAACGAATTGTGGCTTGCAAAGATCAGTAAGAGAAAAGGAGATCATAACAAGGAAAAGCGAGAAAGAAATGAAATTTTGCTGAACGAGAACACTGAGGACGGTGTTACTTTTAAGGGGGAAAGGATGTAATATCCCTCTTGTGTACCACTAACTTTTGTAAATTCTGATTTTCTATTGTACTTACTTTCTGGTGAGGAGCTCAAGGCCAAGGCCCCACTAGTAAAAGCTTGTAATATAAGTGAGGAATTCCCTAAGTTATAGAACTGGGAAACTTAAGACCTTGAAATGATTTAAACAACAGGCAATTGAATCCACTAGGGAAGGTTAAATGGTGTGCGGATCTTTGGATTCGGAAGAAGAACAAAACATCTTCCTTAAATGACATTAGGTTTTAAGTGTCGTCCTAGGTTGAAGTAAGCCTAAGTGGACTAACTTACCTTCTGAGTCTTTAGAGATAATATCTGCGCCTACTAGGTTACCGGCTTCGCAAAGACTTATCCCAACTGAGACACCATAACTTGATGCTTAACACTAATATGTTTAAGTTGGGATAGACGGAGTTGCAATCTTTTTAATGTCAACATAAAAGAGTTAAAGAGTTAAAAAGATGTATAAATTAACAAAAGAGGAAAAATTCGAAAGGAATACATCATCTTCCCCATACCTCGTCTAAGTAAGTTTGGTGACATGCCATCTACCGAGACGAGTTATATATAGACTTATTTGACATATGTTGGATTAACATATATATATATGAATGGTGATGAGGGATGCCCACCTTGGCGGGTATGATGAGGGAAATAGTCTAATCATACTCTCCTTGAGAATCCCTTGTATTAACGACAACCGAATATGATACTAAAAACATTGAGGGAATACTTGTATAAATTAAATAAAACAGGATTACAAAAAATCATTTATACATATGAGGTATAAATATGGTACAATTAACTAAGAAAAGATATTCGCTTTATATAACGAGGGAGGAGTAATTGATTTAATTATTCTCCAAGACAGGTATTAGACAAGTATTAGAGTTTGTTAACCGAAAATATTTATTAAGGCTATTACTCAACTGCAGAATTAAGAGAGACGTGCCTCAACAAGATTACCGCCTACATTTGTGGAATTAAAGGAGACATGCCCCAACAAGGTTAATGGAATAATTACCACCTACGTTTGTGAGGAACTTGGTGTAAGGTGAGGGAAAGATCTGTTTCTATTTTTTTTATTTATAGGGATGCAAAGTTTTCACTTGGGGGCCGAGGGTCTTTACCTACATTTTCTTTGGAAGAGTGAGATCGCTACCCTTTTCGTAGAGACTCTAATTGTTTGAAACCTCGACAACCTTGTAAAGGAATTTGTGTGCATTTTGCAAGAGAGGGTTATCGCCGCCTTTTGTAGAAACCCTTGGCATTTTGAGACCCCATCATTTTGTAAGGAGAGTTCTCTTGGGAACATCGAAATATGAGTGTGTCGAAAAAGACAAATGGAAGCTTAATGTATGGTCTCGGATGCCTGCACTGTTTGTGACTCTACATTCTTCCATCCCAACACAGGCATTGGATCATGAACCAAATCATCGCATACGGTTTTAATGGGTGCTAGATTTTGATCGAGAACAGGTATGTGTTCGATCCCATGTATGCTATGTTGATCCAGTACCTGCGATTTGGAAGGTATCCAACATTTCAATTTGGATCCAACAACCACGATTTGAATGTTGTTGCATTTTGATTTAGATCCAACGATTTCATATTTTGCTATGGTTAAGATGAGTAGAACGTCTTCCTTTCATATATAAATGAATCCAGCGTACATTTACTCTGTCCAAAGGGCTATGACTTGATTTGTGTTTTTCCCTATCTTTTCATTAGACCAAACGTGGATTGACTGATGGTCTCTGCCTCTTCTACTCAAAGCCAATATTTGATCTCATCTCATACATAATTTATGCCTATATTGTGTTTTGATATGATTGAATTATAGCCTAGGTTTCATATGTCAAAATCAACAAGAATCCAGATCGGTAAAAACCCTTAGTAGCTTGTGCTTTGGGTAAGCACGATTCTAGCAGTCGCCTACCTTTTTCTTAGGGATTCCACCATAGATCTAGAAGAAAACACAGATGCACTTTAGGGTATTCCTCAATGGTAGTAAATACTTGTAGATCAATGTATAAGGCATTACATTATAAATTATGCACTTATTAGATACCTTGTATAGCATTGTGTACAGAACAGAATGTGATTGCATTTGACCCACACCCACTAAATTATCTCCATCGTGCATTGGACATTTTTGCCAAATAGTCCATAGACTCGGATCAAAGGTCAATATTTTGATAGTACTTCCTTATTAGTGAAACTCATCATGGAATTAGGGTTTGGGGTTAAATGGTGTCCTAAAGACAACACTGGAAAGTTACTACCCTAGTAGGAGGGATTTGTGTTATCATATAGTATGCGTTTTTTTTGTGTGACAAGTGATGCAGAAAACGGTTAATGATATATTTATCATGTTTCCTTAAGGGAAGGCTATCCAACTTTGATAGGAAGCTATTCTTTTAGTTCTTGGTTAAAATTCCTTAACAAGTGAAGGGGAAGCCTCATACTAATCTCTAAAAGGTGTTTCATTTTTATGATAAAGGTATTTATATCTAATGTTTTATATACATATAATATCTGATAGATCTCAAAGGAAGGATGCTTATGCATAGGGATTATACATTATGGTTTAGATATCGTCAAAGAAAATAAACATGATGATATATATAATGTTTTGTTATATAGCTTAAGAAATAGTCTCGGCAAGAGAGTTTATCAGATGGACAAAAATAAAGTATGGCGATATGGAGGTCACGGATTGTAACCCTTTTTGCAATAATATGATATGAAGCAACAGTTTTGGTGGATGTAACCCATGGATTGGGTGAACCATGTACATTGGTCTCGATTTGTTGTGCTCTTGATGTATTTGATTTTATGCACTCTTGTTGTGTTCCAGTTTTGTGATCTGAATCTGGTATACTCTTGTGTATGTGATCTCGATGTACTTGTCTATTTGTGTCATGATGTATCCTCTATTTTATATGCTTCTAAAGTATTTCGAGATTATATTCTTTGATGATTTTATTCATGTACTTCCTTATCTTATTGATAAAGGTGAAAAGTGTGAAGCATGAATTGTATTAAATACAAATATTTAATACAATTCCATTCCAGCTTGTTTATTTTTCAAGCAGGTTCCATAGATGACGCCCCAAGAGGTATTTACAGAGTTGAGGGTGCAGGACCCTCGCATGCAGATATGGGTCCGAATCATGGCCCGTACTGGAGTGGGTAAAGGCAAGGTAAATTTCAATGACTTGTTCTTTCAATGGTTGAGAGATCACTCATGGTGGAGGACTATTCATATGCATGCACTAGCTTCAGTGGTGACCCTAACCTACCAGCCCCACCTGGTGGACAATGGGATGATATGGGTAAGAACCAAAAACCCTAAAATGGAAATTGTGTTTTTATGTTTTGATGTTTTATATTTTTAATGTTTAGTAATGAGACTTGAATGTTTTCATGCAGATGTCGGAGCAGCACGACCTGGGGGAGCCTCTCCATTAAACAGGTCAGCCGAAGCTCATTTTGTACCATAGCGCGATGATGTGATAGGGGATATAGAGGAGAACCTTGAGAGGTTGACTCTAGACATCTCGGATGCCTCGATCGATGACCTCCCACTGAGGTACCAGAGGCCTACTACAGGAGTACCAAGTCGTTTTAGCAGAATGCTACGTCGAGTAGCCCAGGCGGTTATGTGTTACCACAAGCATCACTTGCTGATAGGGTGCATGATGTATTCACTGAAGGCTGATAGATAGATTCAGGAATTTTGTATTATGATTTTTTACCTGAAAGCTCGAGTGCTTCAAATGAGGTCTCGTGACGTACTTTTGTAAAAAATGTTTATATATATATATACTTCTACGTTGGTGTTTATATGTATCAAATGGTGAATGTATTTTACATGAGTTTTATGTGTCTTTTATAGTTTATTTACAGTGAACAATGTTTGATTTTCATGTCATGAATGGGAAATATGCCAATCTAGGATGTAATTTGCCAACGAGTCAACAACTGCATTATGTTCCCTAGGGATATGCCTATAGGTAATAGTTTCAAATGACCTTTCCAATAAACATACCCTCCAGAAGAGACGGAGAAGCACATGATTCCTAATGGTGTATACATGGTTTAGATGACAAACCACAAGTTGTGAGTCCATCAATACTACCAAGTTACGAACATCTTGGGAGGTAGCTTCAGTTAGAAGACCTATGACTACTCGATACTCAGTGATATTGTTGGTAGTGGGACCAATACAAACCACTCCTAAACTGAACAAATCGTAAGCTACAGAATAGAGAACCCAAGTAGTTGAGGCAAGATTCAAGGTGTGGTGGCAAGCACCATAAGGGAAGCCATAGAAAGCCATCTGCTTTGCATGACCAAAGCATGGTATAAACACATACGGACACTAAATTCAAAACCATATTGAAAATACTTAAGCACACTAAAAGTCAAGTAATATACATATATACAAGATACTATCCAAGAACTATCTAGGCATAGTCCCTCTTCAGGTACAACCCATTGTGAGGTTGTCTTAAGGGAATTCCATCATATTCCATGAGCTCGTAGGCACCTTTCTCTAAAACTTTGGAAATGACGAAAGGACCGTACCACATGGATTTGAACTTCTCTTGCCCTAGTTTTTCATATCTCTAATCATAAGTTAAAACTAGGTCACCCTAGTTAAAGACACGAGGTTGGACAGACTTGTCATATTGCGCCTTGACGCATTTATTGCGTGCATATTATTTAAGGTAGCATCTCTTCTATTTTCATTAAGGTTGTTCAAGTATAGAAATATCTCTTCCTCTGCGGAAGTGTCTAGGAGAAGTTTGACGTCAAGTTTCAAGGATGGAATCTGACATGGAATTGGCAAGACATCATCTAGTCCGTAGACAAGCTAAAAAGGTGTGAAACCAGTAGTTGTTTTCAGCGAAGTCCTGTAAGCCCAAAGAGAAGAGAAAATAATATGGTGCTAGTTGGATTTATGGTCTCCAACTATCTAACATAGCATCGTTTCAAAACTGTGTTAATCGCCTCGACCTGACCATTAGCTTGGGGATAATAGGGTGTAGAGTTTTCATGATGAAAACCTAGCTTGGTACTTAGTTCCTCCATCATTTGATTATGGAAATGTGATCCGTGATCAGTAAATATGGACTGCGGGACTCCAAATATTGCTATCACATGATTGAACAGAAAGAGAGAAGATGTCTTACAGTCCTCTGCATATGTAGGCATGGCCTCAGCCCATTTTGTAAAATAGTCAATGGCTACGATGATGTAACCATGCCGCCCAGTTGAGGTATCCTAACAATACATATAATCGATCCCCCATTTGGCGAAAGGGCCAACAACAATGAGGGGGTATAACGGAGCAAGATGAGTGCATTTTTTCAGATAAAAATGTTGATAAGGTGGGCATTTCTCAACAGCCTCGTGGCAATATTTAAAGACTAAAGGCCAAAAAAAGCCAGCGCGAAGGATTTTCTGGGCTATAGCCATCCTAGATAGATGACTGTCACATGCTCCAGAGTGGAAATCATTCAAAACTTATTCAACTTCGTCATGGCTAAGGAATCACCAGAGAACATAATCGATACCATGTCTTTACAAAGCGTCATTCAATATGAGGTAGTATTTTGCATGGTGAACGATACGACGAGGATCGTCTTGGGATAGAGTGGGATGAAATCTTTTTGTCTAGAGATAAATGAGAAAATATCCATACCATGGGTCCGTAATGCTTATCAGGAACAGGAATTCATTTGGGAATGAATCACTGGGCTTAGACTCCATCGAAGCATAGGGAAGATCACACATGAGCTCAGCAAAGACCAAGGATTTCTTTGATGTAGCTTTGGAAAATTCCAGATCAAACTCTTGTAGGATGACTATCCATCAGGAGTACTTGCCCCCGAGCACCTGATGAGTCAGGATGTAATACATAGGGTTCTCGTCTACCAATACGGTAGTTGTGTGGATCAAATTGTAGTGACGAAATGTTTGAACAACAGTGACCGTGGCCAACGCTAATTTATCCACACATGAATATCAAGTTTTGAAATCCATGAGATTCTTACTAGCATAATAGATCATGTGCTCCTGACCGTCGAGATTATCCTGCACCAAAACCATAGTTATGGTAGTAGTCGAGGCAGCAATGTATAAGAGAAAATATTCTGAATAATCTAGGGGGGTGTATCACGGGTGAAGGAGTCAGAGCCTATTTGAGATTATCAAAGGCTCATTGGGCTTGGTTATCCCAAAATAATGGAGTGTCCTTCTTAAGGATACGCATATAACTGTGTGTTTTCTCTGAAAAATTGCACACGAAATGGTGGAGAAAGTTTTCCTTCCCTTGCAAACTTTGGAGTTCTAGAAGGTTGGTTGTGGCAGGTAGATCTAAAATAGCGGCAATTTTCAATGGATCTATCCAGATGCCATCCTTAGAAACTACAAAACCTAACAGGCATCCTGTCTCAATGCAAAAAACCCATTTATGAGGATTGAGCCATATATTATTGTAATGTACCTCCTATACCTTGATGCCATTATGATTATGTGTGAATGAGAGTAAAATTTTTTTTTAAATTTTTCCATGCCTTCAGCAGTCTATTCAAACCATCGAAAGAATTCAAAACCAATCACTAGTTGAGTTCCAGATATTAGAGGGAACAAATAATAAGCCTAGCTACTCTTCCCAAATCTATACAAGAATTCACCCAGAAAGAAAATAAGTAGCATTTCCAGATCCTTGCAAGCATAACAAATGCGCATAATTAAATACTACAGAACTAATAAAAAAAAAATGCATCCAACAAACATACACTCTATGAGTGTAAAACAAATATATGCTCATATCTCTTTAACAAATCGCAGTTAAGCCAATATCGGATCTGATCTTATCATAGCACAGGACATAAGGAAAAATGCCAACCTCCTTCGGTGGAAAAAGGAGACACGGATCAGAAAATAAAATAAAGATAATGCATTACGGGAATGGCCCTTCAATAAGAGCGAATAGCAAGGATTTGAGCGTGGGAATGTGACTGCAATATTGTTAATTGTGTACAGCATACACATGTATGTAATCATGATTGGTGGATAAAACTTTCAATTGTTGCCCCTTTGCATCAATTCTTTAGGTTTTATTAATTCTTGGAAGACAAAGCCATTCCCACCTTTGCTGGTCATAAATAAAATCATAACTCCATGTTAGGAAACTATATATATTAACCCATATGGTAGCTCAACCAACAAATTCATATTTTTTGTTTTCAAAATACAACCCAATATATATAATGACCTGAAACCTTGTAATATACTGCTGCTTACCTTAAGGCATTAAGGGATGTGCTTACCAATAAGATGTCTGCAAAACAAGATTATTAATCCTTTTCCACTACTAAACATTTATATCATCATCATAGAAAGAAAATAAACAGACACATCATAATACTACAAAGAATTCAACCATGTTCACGTGGTTCACCTCGTCCACGAGGCTACGTCCACCAAATTAGTTATTCTTTTTATTTCTTTATCAATAAGAGTACATACAAAATTACGGCTCATCCACGGCCGGTTTATCTCACCACCAGACTCTTCGCAGAGAGCCTCTTGCAACCAACAGCCCCTTCGGGAACTTTGACCGCCTGTCACAAGTTTGCTCCAACCACAAATATTGGGAGAGTTTGTGTAATGGCCATTCGATTATGGTGGGATTCTTGGTTCAGCTTAAAATCCTTCTAACGTTCTCCCCAGTGTTGGACCCGGTATTGATGCCACATCATTTGTTCTTAAAACAAGCACTAAACTGGGCTATCGCTTTTTACCTTACAGGATTGAGCACAGCTCAGTTAGAAATATGAAAAAAAATGGTGAACCGTTACATATCTTAGTATTTCTAAGGTGATAACGTTGAAGGAACTTCAGTCCATATTGAAAATCAATTATCTTAAATTACTAACTGAATGTCTCTTTTCTATACAGTATGTATGATATGCTTACCGCTGGAGAATTCCATTTGCCAAGAAAAGTTTGCAAACGCAGCGGGAAGTGTCCTGGAGGTCGATCTGTTTCATGCACATGTGTTTATTACCTCCGTCAGATAAGATGGTTATTGAGAAGGTATACATTTCCGTTATTCTCTTTTCCAATGCATTCAGTTTATTAAATAATGAAATCCACGTTTTCTGCCTCAGACATTTATAACTCGTCCGCTGTCACCGGATCATGCAGTAAATGATTCAATGTGACAACGTTTTGGGGACACTCATAATGTGGGTGGTAGGTAGGGTGCTTTGATAAAAAGAAACTGTTATTCCTCGGGCCTGGTTCACACCAGTATAAGGCATCTACTAAGACAGGCTTTCTTAGATCTATTTATGCGGCTGATTGGCTCAAACAAGGCCGGGTTCTCATGGAGCCAGAGGGCTGTCTCAGGAGAAAAACTCATGTTAGGTATTGTCAAAATCCCACTTCCAGAGAAGCGATGCCTAACTGATAGCAATAAAATATTATGTTAATCCTCAAACCACAAAGGTCTTGAGTCCTAATGCGGGCGAGATCAACCCACTCTCATCGTTCTGCAAATAGCTACAAGGCGACTGGCCCAGTGGAAAAAATATGAGAGACACAAAACAGAGACACCTCCATAAACAACGACTTCATCAACAAAGGAAACGAATCATATCCACTGAAGTATGAGTTAAAAAAAAAGACCACATTTTCTATCAATGCCGTTAAAATTCTGTCCTTCCACATTTTGGAGTCGGCAGTGGCATTGGAAAAGGGTCAACTCTAAACGTGAGACCACCGCCCATTTCATTCAACCAGGTTTGGAAGATAAAAGGATTCTATACTTATTGTTTAGTTCAGTCCTAGATGGGTAAAAGATCCTGAACTACAGCGAAAGGTTTCAGTCAAGAAACAAGCAATATCCGGTAAAACGAAATCAGTATCCACTAATCCCTAAATGAGATTTGGGCGTTTATGCAGAACTCGGTACGAACGTAATTAGCAAAATGTACAAAAGTAAACAATCAGCCAATTGCAGCGCTAATGAAAGATTAATACATGTTCCACTATTCAGGCGGACTCAATGAAGAAAAGTCTGCAGTGTCTCCACTCTGTTAAAATGCTTTACTCTTCTCGTAGTCAAATATGGACGGGCCAGCTTTTGCAAGCGCAGGTGTTTGGAAAACTTGTAAAATTAGGTTTGAGTGAGCAGAGCCATGGCCTGAAGCTCATCGACTTCCTGCTTCCCCAAGGCCGTAGATAGGAACCAGCCCCAATCCTCTTCCCCTTCGATCCAGTCAATTATAAAATAAGGCCTAGGTCAAAACGACCGTTCAGCCAGTAAAAGGTCACAACTGTCAAGGTTATTGGCCATTACTCCCTTTCGAAACCTGCCCTTAATTCATGCCAAGATTAGGGCACAAATTCAAGCGACTGTTTCAGCCACTAAACGGTCACGACTGTCAAGGTTCAGGGAAGATTTTATTTCCCTCATTCAAGATGAACCTCCCTTCTAATTATGCCAGGGTTCAAGCCCGAAACATAAGGAGGATTTAATATTATACCTTTCCTTGTTCTGTCATGATACTCTACGTTCTCTCAATTAATAATATTTGTCTTTTAAATTTTAATAATATTTGTCTTTTAAATTTTTCTTTGTGCATATGATATGATTTATATCATAATGTCTTTTGTGTAAATCAGCTTTTACCTAACTTTCAGGTTTTTCTACGGGTGGGGCCTTGGCACTTGAGCTCCTCACCCAGAAATCCTCATACAATTAAATTACAAGTATTCCAGAGCATAGGGGAGGGATATTACATCCTCCCCCCCAAAAGAAAGAACACCGTCCTCGGTGTTTTTCTAGTTTCTAAAACCCTTTTTCTTCTTTGGAGTCATCTTTTCTTGCCTTGCTCGGATCTCTCTTTCCTTTCTGATGCTTGTGGGTTGATAGGACCTGCAAAAATCGGGTCTACCCAAATTTCATCAATAAGAGTCAATTCATTATGCAACATGCTTAGCAAGTCTTTTGCAGTATCATATCTATAATTTAGTCATTTCAGTACTTCATGTCCAAATCTCATTTCAATTTAAACAAAAGTCATAGATTCTTTTGCCATCTGCAATTTTCTAATGTTCATTGGTGTCATATTACCCAATTATTTTCCATAATGCAATTGATACATCAACAAAAATGCGACTACAAGCATTGAAATTCCATTGTATCAATAATGTCAATCAATCAGCATATTACCTCATCGGTACTTGTTTACCTGCAATGCACATACATTTTTCCGCATTGTTCATTTCTTGGATGTCCTCCATCCCACCACATCAAGTGCCAACAGTACTTCAAGTACCAATCCAAGTCACCCAACACAAGGACGATACCAACCCTTCGTGTATCTCCTCTGTGCTATTCAAGGTGCTTGTCATTATCCTTCATTCAAGCCACCCAACAAAAGGATGATACCCTGTACCCCTCTTAGCGGTATCTCCTTTAGGGTGCTCCACCAAGATGAGGCACTCCGTTCTCACACACCTCCACAACGCCTAGAGGTTATTCTCTTCACATAGTCCCCCAACTCATGTGACAGTCCTCTAATGTGTGCGGAACGAGTCTTAACCACATGTCTTACATCTAGGCGTCCCCAGAATGCATAGTGGTCCCTCGCTGGCCCGGGGGAAAACAAGGTAGATTTTAACCCCTACCTCCATCACCACTCCCTCGTGGTGACAACTTTATACACATGAGATTTAACTCATCATAGTCCTGGAGCTTTAGCCTTTCTCATGGTCATAATCTTCCGTTCCTGCAAGGTGTCAATTTAATTATATTGCGGATAACCAAAAAAGAATCAACTATCATAGTTTCCTAGTTTACATGCATTCATAAATCACATAACCTTGTAAACCATATAGAATGTTATTCCTTACTCTTTTGAGCACAACTTACATACTAAGGCAGATTTCTATTCGATAATACATGTCATTTGTAGCAATTGACATAATATTGGTGAAGCCTACAAGGTTAGCATGTAGACATCACGACCAAATTATACACATTTATTACTCCTAACCACCTGGCCGATAAAATATAGGTGCATGTGAAAAAATATCTGAGAAACATAACAATTCATTATAACATCATCACCTTGTCCAATGCATAACCTAAATAAGCTGATCATTAAACTTACATGCTGTGCCAAGTCAAAGTAGACATATTTGGTTTGTTAATGCATACAGTATTAGAATGTGGAAACCCCATCTTATAGAGCTACTGTGATTTCATGATGCCTGAAACATCAAAGCTGGTGCTTAAGAAATATAAGACTTCCAGTAAACTCCCAAATAATATTCCATTTGAGCTTTCTATAGTTGCAATTCCAATGAAATCCAAGGTACAGTCCATATGCCTTAAAATGCATTACTTGAACTTCTCTATTGCCAGTATAACAATTAAGGTCAACAATTCCATCAAAAACTTGAAATGAGCAAAACAATCTTGAATTTTTTTTTTGTTTTGCTGTGGCACATCCAGTATTTCAACAAAAATGGATCGTCTTTGGCAAGCAGTTTTGTTTCTACAACAACAGAAAAATATCATTCCAAATAAAGATGTATCCTAGATATTTTATTCTATATCGACTAAAAGAACTTAAACTGCGGAAACCAATAATGTTTGAATCCAGAATTCATGTTTTTTCACAAGTTCAACTCAAAAAAAATAGCAAACAGGTCCCTTAGAAAGCAGGTTTGCTGATAAATAATGATGCATCTTGTTGCAAACATTCCTACGCCCTTCGCAGCAAATGCCCAAGTGTCAGCCGTAGTATATGAAGCAACCACAAAAACAAAAGGTGAGGGGGCAGCACTAAATCGTATCGAAATAAGGCCTAGAACTGCTTGCATAATTTAGATTTGAAATTGAAAAGAAAGGCAACAACAAAATACAATAAAGAGAAATCTAAGAGGAAAAACCAGCCATACTGATCTAGCAAGGTCAACCTCTCATTGCCGACGAACATGCCATGACTGCCAGACAAACTAGCATGTGCTCACCCCACATTCATATGGCCACCAATGTCCTTGCTTGTTAGCAGGTGCTGCAGGCTTGTTACTTTTGGGGCTAGTTGGCAGCCCCAGCAAGACATATCACCCTTGATAAACCGATAAAATTTTAAACATAACAGACCATAGAGGCGAACATTGTTGGGCTTTTAAGGGGGCTGCAATTGGGATTATTTTGTGACCTTTAATGACATGGATGTTCAGCAGGTACTTCTGCTTCTAGAATCATTGCAAAGCACTTTTGTATTTCCATGGTTATATTTACGTATATCACTATCTCTTGCAATTAGTCTATGAGTATGGATAGCAAACAGCATGGCGATCAATGGATTTTTCCTGTTTGCATAAGATCAACATAAAGATAAACTATGACATTAAGAGTTCCTCAACCACTAACATGAAGACATCTATTTATGATTCAACTTCCAAGTCTAGATGCCACTAGATATTCAGATGAGTTCCTGTCAGAATAATGTGCCAGAAAAGGATAGCCAACAGAACTCTCTTGCAATTAATCCATGGATAGTACACAGCATGTTGATCATTATATTTTCCTACACTGTCGACACGTCCATGCACAGATTTATAACGCATGATTGCCTAACACTTGAATGGTGCACCTGTTTCAATTCAAGTAATCAATGTAGAAATGATGGATGATGAGAGTCTGAGACAAGTTGTAGAGCGAGTGCCATATACAGAGGAAATTAGCAGCGGAGAGACCAAGGGCAAGTAATAAGCAAAATAATTGATACAGTTTGGAGTGACAGACTTCAGGAACCACGACTGAACTCACCATCCAATATTGTATCCCCTCCCATTCCCACTTTAAGAAAAGCTTTTGGCGTTAACAAGCAGAATTTACCCAAAAGTACATGCACGATACAATTATGCATGTCCATGTCAATGGTCAACATCCCAACACAAATTAATCAAGAAACACCTGCAATATATAATTATACATCCTATGTTCATGGCAACAACCTAACACTAATCATATATCAGAATCAAAAACCCAGTGAAAAGGTTGGCATAGAACAACAGTAGCATAGAAAAGTTCAATACAGAAAAAATGCTCTAAAGGCTCTATTACAAACTGTTCCTCGTATATCGTCATTACACACCTAAACTCCCATCTGAATATGTAACAGATTTGACATCAGTCATTCTAAAAGTGAAATTACTAAAATACTTCATAGCCACCATAGTACATCACAAACTTTACATTAGTCGTCCATAATAAAAACCTTTTTATTGACAACGATCTCACCTCGATATGAATCTCCAACTCGGAGCAATTCTTCTTCCAAATGTAATCCTGCAATTATCATGTTATCCCATTCTTGAGGGCCCAGCGTTGTAGCTAGGCTCTGATACCATATGTAATGTACCTCCTGTACCTTGATGCCATTATGATTATGTGTGAATGAGAGTAAATTTTTTTTTTTAAATTTTTCCATGCCTTCAGCAGTCTATTCAAACCATTGGAAGAATTCAAAACCAATCACTAGTTGAGTTCCAGATATTAGAGGGAACAAATAATAAGCCTAGCTACTCTTCCCAAATCTATACAAGAATTCACCCAGAAAGAAAATAAGTAGCATTTCCAGATCCTTGCAAGCATAACAAATGCGCATAATTAAATACTACAGAACTAATAAAAAAAAAATGCATCCAACAAACATACACTCTATGAGTGTAAAACAAATATATGCTCATATCTCTTTAACAAATCGCAGTTAAGCCAATACCGGATCTGATCTTATCATAGCACAGGAAATAAGGAAAAATGCCAACCTCCTTCGGTGGAAAAAGGAGACACGGATCAGAAAATAAAATAAAGATAATGCATTAGGGGAATGGCCCTTCAATAGGAGCGAATAGCAAGGATTTGAGCGTGGGAATGTGACTGCAATATTGTTAATTGTGTACAGCATACACATGTATGTAATCATCATTGGTGGATAAAACTTTCAATTGTTGCCCCTTTGCATCAATTCTTTAGGTTTTATTAATTCTTGGAAGACAAAGCCATTCCCACCTTTGCTGGTCATAAATAAAATCATAACTCCATGTTAGGAAACTATATATATTAACCCATATGCTAGCTCAACCAGCAAATTCATATTTTTTGTTTTCAAAATACAACCCAATATATATAATGACCTGAAACCTTGTAATATACTGCTGCTTACCTTAATGCATTAAGGGATGTGCTTACCAATAAGATGTCTGCAAAACAATATTATCAATCCTTTTCCACTACTAAACATTTATATCATCATCATAGAAAGAAAATAAACAGAAACATCATAATACTACAAAGAATTCAACCATGTTCACGTGGTTCACCTCGTCCACGAGGCTACGTCCACCAAATTAGTTATTCCTTTTATTTCTTTATCAATAGGAGTACATACAAAATTACGGCTCATCCACGGCCGGTTTACCTCACCACCAGACTCTTCACAGAGAGCCTCTTGCAACCAACAGCCCCTTCGGGAACTTTGACCGCCTGTCACGAGTTTGCTCCAACCACAAATATTGGGACAGTTTGTGTAATGGCCATTCGATTATGGTGGGATTCTTGGTTCAGCTTAAAATCATTCTAACGTTATCCCCAGTGTTGGACCCGGTATTGATGCCACATCATTTGTTCTTAAAACAGGCACTAAACTGGGCTATCGCTTTTTACCTTACAGGATTGAGCACAGCTCAGTTAGAAATATGAAAAAAAATGGTGAACCGTTACATATCTTAGTATTTCTAAGGTGATAACGTTGAAGGAACTTCAGTCCATATTGAAAATCAATTATCTTAAATTACTAACTGAATGTCTCTTTTCTATACGGTATGTATGATATGCTTGCCGCTGGAGAATTCCATTTGCCAAGAAAAGTTTGCAAACGCAGCGGGAAGTGTCCTGGAGGTCGATCTGTTTCATGCACATGTGTTTATTACCTCCGTCAGATAAGATGGTTATTGAGAAGGTATACATTTCCGTTATTCTCTTTTCCAATGCATTCAGTTTATTAAATAATGAAATCCACGTTTTCTGCCTCAGACATTTATAACTCGTCCGCTGTCACCGGATCATGCAGTAAATGATTCAATGTGACAACGTTTTGGGGACACTCATAATGTGGGTGGTAGGTAGGGTGCTTTGATAAAAAGAAACTGTTATTCCTCGGGCCTGGTTCACACCAGTATAAGGCATCTACTAAGACAGGCTTTCTCAGATCTATTTATGCGGGTGATTGGCTCAAACAAGGCCGGGTTCTCATGGAGCCAGAGGGCTGTCTCAGGAGAAAAACTCATGTTAGGTATTGTCAAAATCCCACTTCCAGAGAAGCGATGCCTAACTGATAGCAATAAAATATTATGTTAATCCTCAAAACACAAAGGTCTTGAGTCCTAATGCGGGCGAGATCAACCCACTCTCATCGTTCTGCAAATAGCTACAAGGCGACTGGCCCAGTGGAAAAAATATGAGAGACACAAAACAGAGACACCTCCATAAACAACGACTTCATCAACAAAGGAAACGAATCATAGCCACTGAAGTATGAGTTAAAAAAAAAGACCACATTTTCTATCAATGCCGTTAAAATTCTGTCCTTCCGCATTTTGGAGTCGGCAGTGGCATTGGAAAAGGGTCAACTCTAAACGTGAGACCACCGACCATTTCATTCAACCAGTTTTGGAAGATAAAAGGATTCTATACTTATTGTTTAGTTCAGTCCTAGATGGGTAAAAGATCCTGAACTACAGCGAAAGGTTTCAGTCAAGAAACAAGCAATATCCGGTAAAACGAAATCAGTATCCACTAATCCCTAAATGAGATTTGGGCATTTATGCAGAACTTGGTACGAACGTAATTAGCAAAATGTACAAAAGTAAACAATCAGCCAATTGCAGCGCTAATGAAAGATTAATACCTGTTCCACTATTCAGGCGGACTCAATGAAGAAAAGTCTGCAGTATCTCCACTCTGTTAAAATGCTTTACTCTTCTCGTAGTCAAATATGGACGGGCCAGCTTTTGCAAGCGCAGGTGTTTGGAAAACTTGTAAAATTAGGTTTGAGTGAGCAGAGCCATGGCCTGAAGCTCATCGACTTCCTGCTTCCCCAAGGCCGCAGATAGGAACCAGCCCCAATCCTCTTCCCCTTCGATCCAGTCAATTATAAAATAAGGCCTAGGTCAAAACGACCGTTCAGCCAGTAGAAGGTCACAACTGTCAAGGTTATTGGCCATTACTCCCTTTCGAAACCTGCCCTTAATTCATGCCAAGATTAGGGCACAAATTCAAGCGACTGTTTCAGCCACTAAACGGTCACGACTGTCAAGGTTCAGGGAAGATTTTATTTCCCTCATTCAAGCTGAACCTCCCTTCTAATTATGCCAGGGTTCAAGCCCGAAACATAAGGAGGATTTAATATTATACCTTTCCTTGTTCTGTCATGATACTCTACGTTCTCTCAATTAATAATATTTGTCTTTTAAATTTTAATAATATTTGTCTTTTAAATTTTTCTTTGTGCATATGATATGATTTATATCATAATGTCTTTTGTGTGAATCAGCTTTTACCTAACTTTCAGGTTTTTCTACGGGCGGGGCCTTGGCACTTGAGCTCCTCACCCAGAAATCCTCATACAATTAAATTACAAGTATTCCAGAGCATAGGGGAGGGATATTACAATTATAATGACTGCATCTCAGGAAAATGTCTCTATGATGACCGGGTTGGTCCTCTCATCACTATGAATGAGCTGGAAGGTCATCAAGGTACAGTTCTACAATATGTTTTATATCGTGAAATGCATAGGACATAGCACATTGGAACATGGCTACAACGTTTTTCAGGCCAAATGGTAACTTCCTGTATGTGAAGGTTCGCCATGGGAAAATGAATGATGTATTGTGCTGATCAGTGGGTAAAATCTCAATCTAATTATAACCCAAAAATCCATCCATAAATGAGAAGATGACACTTCCGGCACAATTGTCGATAATCTAGTCTATATGCGGAGTGGGAAAGTTGTCCTTGGGACAAGCTTTGTTCAAATCTCTGAAATCGATGCAGACTCTAATGGTGCCCTGATTTTTATTGATAGGGAAAATTTCCGATACCCATTTCATCATGGGTATGGGATAAATAAACCCTGCTTTGAGACGTTTCTCTATTTCAGCTTTGATAGCTACGGCTTTCCATGGATGGACTTGTCTCAGTTTTTGCCTGACAAGTTTTGCAGTGGGATAGGTTTTTATTTCATGGACCACAATGGATGGGTCTATCCCTGACATTTCTTCATAAGACCAAGCAAAAACATCGCGAAATTCTTTGAAAAGTGCTCGATATGCTTCAGATTCTTCTACTGAGTAGTTCTACCCAACATGAACATGCTCAAGGGTTCTAGGCTTAGCTGATATGACAACTGGATTTGTTTGAGTAATGTTGCATAGGTTTCCTTTAGAATCTGTGTTCTACAACAATATAGGAGTTTGAGGTGTGTTGACAATATCAGTGGAAAAAGGGGATGTAAAATCATGGTCTACCGAACTAGTGTTGGGGAGGAATGAGGATCTGTGATAATGATCCTCCCATATAGGCTCATTCATACTCATGATATCCATAATGGACTCATGAGAAGGAAAATTATGGGAGAGATAATGCAGAATAGGAAGAGAGGGTTCTAACCAGTAGGGTAGGTGGTAAGGGTCCGAAGTCACGAGATGAAGATCATCAGTGTGGTCATCGAAAAGGGTTTGGATACCATTGTACATTTATTCATGCAGACTCAATGAGGTGGACTCAACAATTTTTTTTCCCTTTGGATCATAATCAAATGACAAAATTTCATTTACTGTCACTGTGTCTGTGTTAGGAGGAGTTGACGGAAAAATCCCCATAAGGGATGAATCCTTCAACATTCCTACCCCAATCGAATGGTAAGGAGGAGGGGACTAGCTTAACATAGGGATTTTATTATCCATAGAGGTAGTAACATCCGTCATATAGAAATCAATTAGTCAATGGTGACAGTCCTCCCTAGATGCGAAAATTGGACAGTTTGAAATACCATCGAAGCGACAATAGTCATGGCGTAAAACCAATTTCTTCCTAAAAGGAGGTTGTAATCTAGCAGGGCATCTACTAATTCCACTTGAATAGAAACAGCTTTGCCCCCAAGATCGACTAAAAGAGCTGGTATGAGACCATGGGGCTGGAAATATCGTCTATCAAAGGCTTTCAGAGTCGTTGGTGATGTTACAAGCTTGGGATATCCAATAGCTTTCCAACAAGACAGGGACAAAACCAAAATCGAAGCTCCTTCATCTAATATAGTTCTAAAGACCTTATTTCTTACTACCTTCGTGATGATTTGGAAAGCGAGTTTGTTAGGTAGTCTATAATTATAGTTCTTGACATTGAAATGGATCAAATTACTGTTGTCTGGGTCCAAAGCTCCTAACGCAGTTAACAAGTTTTTGTGTTGTGTAGGACAACTTTGGTGTACTTCCAAGGTAGACATTGCACATGGTTCCTGAGCAATATCTTCAACTGCATTATCAAATTGAGCAGCTCAGGAATTATTAAAAAAAGCCTTCCTAAGAGTACTCTTGGGTGGACACAAAACCATGTCGAGATTAGGTTTCTCGATGGTTAGGGGGACAGTAGACAAGGACTCGGGAGAACCAGTAGAGGGAGATTTTCCTGAAGAAGAATTGTCTTATTTATTGTCTATGCGTTTGTAATAACTCTGACTTCAAGTTTTCAAAACTAATAGTGTCCGAGGACATCATGCAAATTTCCTCTAAAGAACTAGAGTTTCCCTGATTAGACATGTGGTCTATCAGCTGTTGTTGGGAGGGAAAAGGATCCAACAAAATGAACAAATCAAAATCAATCGAAAAAATTATTTCAATATTTACTCCAAAATTCTTAATAGGGATCCATTCACTTATTGAAATTTTAAAGGGGGTAGTTGGGGTGCGAACACATAGCCAAGTCGGCTTAAAAAACAACAAGGAATGAAAACGTGTCATCTTTCAAAGAAAAATAATCTCCAAGCTATCAATCCTATGTACAGTTACCATACAACCTATCAATCAGCGAATGTTTACCTCCATTAGAGTGCCTTCCACACACTCAGAGATAATAGCAGCAAAGAGCCACTCCACATGCCCGGTCTTGTAGCTAAAGCTTATCATCGACAAGAAATATTCAACATCCCCAAATTGTGAGCACTTTGAGACTTCCTATAGGTAGAACAAAACCTCATTCCAACTGCTTGAATAATACTTGTCAACCAATCTAAAGATTCATTATAAGAGGATTCTAGAAGCCTCCTAGTGTGAGGGCTTCCCGCGAAGTCTTCCACATAAAAGAGAATGTGCTGCATGTGATGCATTAAAATTTATCATGTGATTTCAATCTAATGTCTTTGTGCATTAATTGGTTAAGGGACACTAACACTTGAATAATAATCCATATAACATGGAAATAGAACTTTAGGGGAGCCAACATGGTATTAGTTGGCCCCCATTTTTTTTAAACCCCTTGAGGTAGAAGAAGAGAAACGTCATTTGGTGGCTTATCTTGGCTTATCTGATGATTCATTGTTTTGTCATTGAACATGAAAGATTTATACACTCAGTATTTGGAGGAGGAGGCCATTGATGCACTTGTGGAGTCTCTGTGCAATTTTGTCCATGATATAATGTCTTTGTCTAGTTTGCGATATGATCAAGAGGGAGTACCCTACAATGAAAAGTGATTGGATTTGAATGGAAACAATTTACTCAAGTCCCAGATATAAAGCATACATCTCTTCTTGATTGTTGGTGGATTTTCATAAACCATGCATGAATGCTAGTACTATATTCCATGTGGAATAAAAAAGAATAGCACATACCTACCTCCCCAAAATAATAAAGTTGGATCTGATAAAAGATCTCTTGTATTATTTAATATAGTGGATATCTATTCTATATGATCTAAATTATAGTTAAGTTTACAACAAATCTCATCAAGCCAAATACATTGTTATGAAATTATTACGATTTACACTATGTAGCTCAACACACAATACACATACACACATGTATAGTGTATAATAATAGATATTTATTTAATACAAACTACATTGAAATGCGGCCCTTAATTATCGTAGTTGAGTTTTATTTGCGTTTATTCAAATATTTATTCATCCACATACACTTGTTTAGTTTTCTTCATTCCACTGGGAGTTCACTAGAGAGGAAATATCATATCACATCCATTCATGTTGGGGGTTTCAATAACCCAAAAAAACTCAAAAATATATTGCCTCATATTAAGGGGTTAAGGGGAGGATTTCTAATTTGACAAAGTAATAAAAATATTACGGGTTATTTTATTTGAGTGGGCTAAGGAATAACTCCAAATAATGGGATGAATTCATAAATCCAAGTCATGGTCGTAATTCATACCTCCAAATAGTGTTTTTGATTCATATTAGTAGTATTTTTTGCTAAGGAATAACCTCCATATCACAAGCTAGATTCATACCTCCAAATCATCGGATGGATTCATATCAGGCCTAGCTTTGACTAAGGAATAACCAGCAAATCATGGGCTCGATTTATACCTCCAAAACATTGAACTTATAAAGGATTCTTTTTTTAAGAATACTTTTTTAGGTTTGCGTTTAGGTGGGTATTAATATTCAATCAAACCTTTATCCATGAAAACTAAGAAAAGTGAGATCAATATTTCTTTGCTTACTAGAATGAAGAAAACTTAGATCAATAATTGCTAGTTAGGGATGTTTGTTAGAGTGAGTTATATTTTGAACATTCATAATTGTAATTTCAATTCTTATATGCAAGGAATACATCTTAATATTGTATTGGAACTAACATGAACATAGGTGAAAATATAAATCCTTATTTACATACCCTATGTGTTATCATAACTCACCATAAAATGGTATCATATAAGTTTCACCATTTCTGTATCTTTATAACTATGGTGTGCTTGAAACTTAATAATGAATATTTTTCCCTATGCTGTAAAGGTAAAAAAAGGTAGATCTATAACCAAAGAAAAGGTAACTAAATGTTTTTAGTTCCCTTTACTCGAAGAATAAATGTAGAGGAAGTGGAGGCAATTCATTGCATCTTGTGAATTACCGAATCCTATGTATGCACATGATCACATGCTGTTACTCGAAAGTAAGAGGTTTTTTTATATGTTCAATTGAGTTCAACATCAATTATGTTTGTTTTGATAGGAAGGTAGGGAAGTCCATCCACAAAAGGGTTTCAATTTTTTGTCTTTATGGAGTTTAATTTTTTAAGCTTATAGAAAACATGAGCTCTCGATGGATATACTTGTATTTACATAATATAAAATTGGGATATTTGTAGGCTGTGATGTGAAACATCTGCAATTCTCATTTTTTCTAGGAATTGCACTTGATATAAGACTATCAGTCTTTTACATTATTTGGTAAATTGATATATTTTCTAGTTTATCTTTTACTCCCCATTACTATTTTGTTGGGTCTTCCACTATCCAACGCTACAAATTGATCAGCTGCCCTATAATCTTGGTGGGATCGTTGTTAGCATTATACTATTATTTTATTTAGAATGATGTTTTCCTATACTAATATGCATTACGGATCCTATTTTTTATGACCTAATAATGTGATATAAAGGGGATATTAAAATCGATTGATAAAAATTGATACCTACAATACATGGTGAAACTAGGGGTTTTCTTAATTGGAATGTTATATTGGGAGGGGGGTTCTACAATAAAATTTTAGGATTCATTTTCCAATATTTAGTGAAATTAGGGATATTATTTAATATCCTATGAACGATCGTGCTATGCAACAAGTTCAATCAGTGAAACTCGTGTGTCCAATGTAGAATTCAATTGATTAAGAATACTATCATTAATGGCTCCAATCGATGGTTTCCTTCAATACAAGGTTGATTTAAATCTAGATTTGAATTCAATCGAGAGTTGACCTCAATCCAATGTTAACTTCAATCCATGGTTGAATTCAATCCATACTTGAATTTAATTCATGTTTCACTTTCAGCCCTAGCAGGATTCAATCCATAAAGACATTTTAGAAAGGAGATGATTGAATTTGAATCATGGTTGAATTTAATCCTTCATTGAATTTTAAGCAATGTTTTCTTCAATCTAGAAATGACGTTTAAGCAAGGTTGACTTTAATCTATAGTTGAATTTCAAGTAAGGTTGACTTCAATCCTTTGTTTCCTTCAACCCAAGGGTGACCACAATCGAAGGTTGACTTCAATACAAGGTTAACTTTAATCCATGTTTGAATTCAATCCAAGGTTGAATTCAATTAAAGTTTGACTTAAATCCATGGTTCAATTCAATCCAAGCACGAATTCAATGCAAGGCTTACTTCAATGCAACATTAACGTAAATACATAGTTGACTTCAAACAAAGGTTCACTTCAATCAAAGCTTATATTTAAAACATGGTCGAGTTGAATCCCTAACCACATTTTAAGAAGTGGTTGATTGAATTTAAATTATGGTTGACTGCAACCCATAGTTAAGTTGTAGAGAAATGATAACTTCAATACGTAGTTGTCTTATGTAAAAAAAGAGATAGGCAGTAATTTGTTGATGTAAATATCCAATATATGTATGTGAATACGTCATCATGTCCATAATAATCCTTTTAAAAAAAATTCAACCTTTCCTTTCATTCTAATTCTATAAATGTCTAAGCATAATTAAAAAAACTTCTATAGTTTAACACACTAATGTTGGCTCCAGATAGAGGAGTCATATTGGTAGAATCATCCTGCTAATAATAACATAAAGGGACATGTTAGAATGTGTGTTTTAGAGTACATATATTAGTTTTAATAGTATACCTTCTATGGGTGTGGGTGTATAGATAGAGGTTACCATATGATCTTTTGTTCTAAACTAGATTTTTACAAACTTTAGAGAGATTTCTTAATACATTTGGGATAACTAATTTTTTGAGATTTACACATGATTTACAAATACATCCATATTGGGCTCATATATGTTACCATATTGGGATCATATTGGCCTAGGAGGCCACGGCCCCAATCTCAAGCAATATGCAGATTTAGCAATGATGTTTTTTGTCATTTCTCCAAGAAGCAAAATTACAGAATGATTTCAGAGAAATCTACGAGGAATCTGGTGAAACTGTTCAAAACCCACTCGACAAATATGGTCATTTAATACTATCCATGGGATGTTTGTGTACTTTCTTAACATATATGGAGAAAAACATGCCCGAACATATGCATTTTTTCGAGAATTAGTGCTATGACGAGTTTTGTGAAATTAATAATTTGTTGAACAAATTGTTGAGTTGGGGGATGGATATATCCATTCCTTCAAGTGTTTCTCTTACATTTTCTGTTAATACATCTTCTTGTTTATGTTGTTGTAAGAATACTTGTTCTCTATATATTTACTTCAGCGTTGATCTTTGATTTTATGGATGTGAATTTGTAGGGATAGTTTAAATTTTTTATTTTATTGGTTTATCGTTTGCATAAGAGAGTCATATATCTATGATCATATTTGATTCACGTGATCTGCATTGATATGTTCATAGTATTGTACATCTCATTTTCTTACGGATCTAGTATTTTGATTTGAGTTACAGAGATTGTAGTCAATAGAAGGACAAATCATATGAGTACTATTAGTTTTAGGTTCCTTTCTTTTTTAGTAAATAGATTGTGTTGTAGAAACTATTGCTTAGATTATTGAATAACTGCCCAGAGTACCTAGTGATTTGGAAATTCGATAATGGTCGAAGTATCATGTTGATTTGATTTATTCAATTAGGTGAAAACTTCGATTATTTGCATCCTAGGAAATTCGTAGTCCATTGGAACTTGAAGCTATTGTGTGGATCTTTAGGTGATTCAACGTTTCCTTTGAGTTGTTTTGAATATAAAGAAAAAATACCTCTTATGCTTTGTCTCCATGAGTGAGAAGATAGCACTATTTAAAATCATTTTCATTTTAAACATAGTTGAGTGATAATGTCATGTAATATGTGGAAAGTTTGATGGACTATTTTTTTGGCGTTAAAGTAGTATTGATTGAATTTATTTTATAGTAGTCATTAGACTTGAAAGTGGTTTCTTTATTTGATAGTTTGATAGTTTGTCATATGGTTTAGTACTCTTTTGCATATTGGGTTGGTTTGTTGCACGAATAAGCTATGTTTGATTGATTTTGAAATTCTGAAATAGTCTTATATCTTTTGCATTAATTACTTTGATTTCTAATTACATAGAGTATTTGATTCCAATTGACATGGATAAAGTTTTGTTTGGTGAATGAATTCTTTTGTAAATTAGAATTTAATCTCTCTTTTCTTAGTGAATGAATCGATAAATTAGTTTTGTGATTTCCTTTTGGCATTAACAAAAGTTTATGTTAATTAAATTATATAATGCTACAATAATCTCATATATCTTTTAAATTATCAGAGGAATTTAGCCCTAGATTGTATTACCATGCACATACACTGTAGTAACTCGAAGTTTATATTTCATGTGACATTTTTTACAACTTAAATCTAAAAATATAATTATGAAAAGGCCCATTTGAATAAGATATCTTTAAAGGACCATCTATGCTAAGCATAGTACCGCACCCTTCTATATAACCAAGATAGCATTTCATCCATTTAAATCATGATTTTCTAATCTGATCAAACCATCAAAATTTATTTCAAAATAGATGTAAAAACTCCGATTTGCCAAATACCGGGAATTCTCCCTCATAAAATAGCTTCAATCCGTGACAAAAAGAGGAATATTTTAATCAAAACCATATGAATGAAAAAATCAATTTTATCAACACTCAACTCAGTTTATAAATCCGTGTCTTAAATCTTATTGGCAATCTTAATTGATTAATCGTATGTAATATATGGTAATATAATTCTACAATTTTTATTGATATAAACTATTGATCATATGTGATCTACATATTCAATACTTAAACACTTAACATTAATGGAGTGAGTGAAGACAAAAAATGAAAGATATCTATGACATGAAGACATGACCATGGAATCAAGAGCAAAGGCCACCGAAACTCCTGCCTAGAATTTATTCGTTCAACCAATATGCAATGAGAAAAAGAAAAAGCAAGTACATCTTTTATGTTTTATATTGGAACATTGCTTTCAATTGGAAAACAACAATGGATTCTCTTGAGAATGCATTTGTCAGATAATTATTAACAATCATATTACTTGCACAATCTCTATTAACACTGCAACCATATTACTTACACAATCTCTATTAACAAATTCTAGGATAGAGACAAATAAATGAGGGTAGATGGTTACCACTTGATAAGGGTTACCCACTGAGAGGGAGGAAGAGTGGAAATCGAAATAAATAGGGTAAGGAGATAAGGTTTTCATTTTTTATTCTCAATTTTTGTAAGGGGTGAAAACAACTCATAGAAATGAATTGTGGATCAAAGGAAGTATTGATAGATTACCATTTGCACTATATAAGTGTTAAGTTAAGTGGTTTAATTAGGTGTAAGGTTAGTTTAGTTAATGTAATATTAATAAATATTAATAAAAATAACATTCTTTATTTATAATCTCCTTCCTTTATTGAAATAACAATAGCTTTTAAGAATTAATAAGTGTGAATTTTAAATAATTTTAATGAATTTTTTATAAAAATTACAAAGGTAAACATAACCACAAATTATTAGACAATAACATCATCTTAACAAGATTTATATATCAATAATTTGTTCCTAATTTAAAATCTTTAAATATTTAAGTAAGCATAAAACGTCGAAGAATGAGATGTTTAATCTCAATCATATAATTTGAATGATAGTTTTAATACTTAGTTCACTAATCTCTACAATATATTATTTTACAATAATATATATTATCATTAATAGTTATATGACTATACTTTCCTCTAAATACAAAATCTTAATAAATATAAAAAATATAGATGCTTAATCTCAACAATACAATGTAATTACTACATAGTTCATCAACCTCTACACTACATTGCGGATTTTTTTCATAGTGAAATCTGATCACTTCTTACGTATTTATCAATTGGTTCTTGGAAGAATTTCTATAGCGGAAAAATGTGTAACTTTTGTCTAATTTTAATAAGGTATAGTGCAATTGCACCATCATAATTCCAATTCCTTTTTGTAATTCCATGAAACATTATTATCTCTCTATCAAGATGCATAAAAGTAATATGTCAATGTTAGCATATCAATGGGGGCAACATGGAAAAAATACCTGCATGTACAAAAAAAAACTATACTACATTGAGGGACAATTCGGGAAACATAGATACAAGACAAGCGATATATAAATATACTTGGGGATTTGAAGAGGTGTGTAACCACTGGGTGGAACAACTGACACTGGGATAAAAGGATTGACATATGCATTAGCGAGCAAGGCCGCTTGATAGACAAATGTATCAAACAAAGGCCCCTACGTACAAAAACATAAAGATACAATTAGACAATTTCAAATAATTAAAAAAGTACATGTTAAATCATTAAAATCGTAATTAAAAGAAAGAGAGACATATACGTACATGTGGGGGGAAGAGGTGGGTCACCAACAACGTCGATTTGGTGCTCTTCAAGCACCAATTTCTCACTAGATTCCTACATAAATTAACATATGGCAATGTCAGATAATACAAAGAAAATGAGACATATACTACATGTACCTTGGGGGGGGGAGGGGGAGACGTGCGTCACCAATAGCCTACATTTGGTGCTCTTCAAGCACCACTTGTATGACTAGATGTATGCATAAAGTAACATATGTCAATGTCAGCAAATACAAAGAAAACAAGACATATACTACATGGACAGGCAACGAATTTTTCCAAGAAAGGGAGACATACACGTACTTGGGGGTGGGAAAAGGTGGGTCACCAACAACATCAGTTTGGTGCTCTTCAAGGATCACTTTCTAAGTAGCTTCCTACATAAAGTAACATATGTTAATGTCAGATAATACAAAGAAAATGAGACATATATGACATGGACAGAAAATGATTTTTTCAAAGAAAGCGAAACATACATGTACCTTGGGGGGGGGGGAGAGGTGGGTCACCAACAACATCGGTTTGGTGCTCTTCAAGGATCACTTTC
>LPNX010520992.1:0-30935 GCA_001517045.1 Pseudotsuga menziesii
AAATCAACTAAAATGGTCGTGGATCTGTCTCTGATGAAGTCCCCATATCCTTTGGTTTCTGGTGTCATGAGAATAAGTCATCATTTGATAATGAATTGTTCTAGAGCAATCAATATACAATTAATAAACAAATATTGGGCTTTGTATCTGAATCTCCAAGCGTTTAAGTCAAACTGTGCACCCAAGTGTACAGTGTAAGTCTGCCAATGGAGTCCATAGTTAAACTTGTGTGCTCAATCTGTTGACAGATTCCTATATCAGACATGTAAAGCCCAAGCTCTTATCTAGTAAACACAGTTTTTGTAAAGGGTATTTGGGGAGTGATTCTCGAGCCTAACCACCAAGCAAACTATTCAAACAAAAATACAAATATGTCACCGATATCTCTCAATACCAAGTGCCATCAACAACATAAACTGAAGTGGGAAAGCATGCAAATGCCTTCAATTTATGGTTGTAAGAGCTCAGAATCGTTAACAAAGGTTTCATCATAGTTTCACCATAAGGACTCCAGTTATTGATGAAAAAATAATTGATATAACCAAGGCAAAGCTATATGCAGATCTAGTCTACCCATTATCAGTTCTGTAGCGTTGAGGTCTAATTATAGAAGTCAGAGATGGACATGATATCCATGGATAAAAATCTACATTGTGACTCTTGTGAATCACTAGTTTTGTACAATAAAACCTTTAATTGTGGTTTTCTTACCTTCTTTGGCGAGAGTGCGATTCGATCTAGGCTCTCATTTCAGAAAAGAAATATTTTGTAGAAAAACAAAATACTTGCAGAGTTTGGAGTTCCCGTGTAAATGACAGTCAGGAACAGCTCACGAAGCTCCCTGTTTGCCCCACTTTAAGTTTAAAAAACAATAAAAAATACCCCATTATTTTCACAATATTTTTTTTTTTAAATTTCAACAAGCGTCGCTTATGCGACGCTTTTACATGTTGCTTTTTCGATAGTTTTCCTGAAGATCCGTCGCTTATGTGATGCTTTAACATGTCGCTGTTCCGACAGTTTTTCTAGCTATCCGTCGCTTATGCGACGCTTTAACATGTCGCTTTTCCGACAGTTTTTCTGGAGATCCGTCGCTTATGCGACGCTTTAACATGTCGCTTTTCCGACCATTTTGCTGGAGATCCGTCGCTTATGCGACACTTTAACATGTCACTTTTCCGACAGTTTTGCTGGAGATCCGTCGCTTAACTGTCACTACTGTCGAAAATATGCCGTCGCTTAACCGACGCTTTAAATTTAACCGACAGTTGCTTAGGTGTCGCTTAAGCGACGGTGACTCATGTGTCGGAAACCCGACGACAAGTTTCCGACGCTTAACAAAAAATCAAAGTGTCGTACATGCGACATGGAAGTGTCGAAAATCCGACATGATGGCCGTCGGATTTTTGGTCAAAATGTAGTAGTGAGATGATTCATGAATGTAATTTTGATTTTTGAATGACTAATTAATATACATGAAGAAAAAGTTGTCAATGTTTGTATTATATCAAATATTCTCTTCAAGCTACCTTTTGAGGAATTTAATATTATTTGCTACATATATGAAAATTTTGGTTCAACTTCAATGTTAATTCATGTGAATATACTTTATGTGAATGCACCTTAAAACATCTTATAGACTTGCTTTGTGAATAAATGTAAGGCACTTGCAATAAGGTTTGAAGTGAGTTTTCCCTATTATTTGTTATTATAGTTGATATAAATTTAATTGTACTACTATGTTTCATTCAAATTCATAATTATATTTTCTCACGTAGACTTTAAAGTGGTGCCAACTTTGTACTAGTACATTAACTTATACTCAATAAATACAGTACTAACATTTTGAGTGTGCAGGTTTTATCAATTTGTCATCATTGTGATTGATTTTCTGGATTAAACTATGTGAACATTTTTCAGACCAATATTTTGAGTGGACACTCCACCCATGCTTGTTAGGGGAACCGTGAAAAACTCATTGTGGACTGAAAATATTTCACATAACTTAATCTAGAAAATCGATCATTAAGTAGTAACATCATGTTATCTTTAATTCATGTTAGACATTATCATCAAATACATTCCATCATAAAGACAATTTAATCCATGTGATATTTAATGTTGATCGTAATGCACTTCATGTAATATAAGTATTATGGATGGAGATTTTGATAATGTGACGGATGAATTGGTATATGTTGGACCCAAGTGCAACAAGCTAAAGCCAAGATTCAATCCTATGTTTGAAGTTGAGAAAGGAAATATTTTGCTAGTTAGATCATGAGCTCACGATGAAGGAGAGATGATTTGGATGGCAAAAACCACCTCATATATCTTCTAGAATGATGAAAGTGAGAATCTTCATGTAAAGGTTTATTGATGGAAGCCTAGTTCTAGGAAATACAAGGGAAAATTTTAGAACAATATTGGGTACCAAACCTTAATGACACATGAATTGGATCTATTCAAGTTAATACCATAGTTTGGGCATGGATGCAAAAGAAAGAAGATTGCAAGATGACCACGATAAATAAATGTGGTGTACAAGTTGTAATTGATTTTCTTAACTGAATATAAGGATATTAGGTGGAGATGATTGATGAATGTAATTTTCTCTATCAAGGGGTTATTAATATAAAAGAAGAAACACTTTTGAATGTTTTTTGTATATCAAATATTCCCTTCAAGTCTTTTTTTTTGAGGAATTTTATATTTTTACTAATATGAAAATTTTGGTTCAACTTCTATGTTAATTCAAGTGATGGTACTTTATGTGAATTAGATAACAACATTCAATTTTAAACTTTTCAATTTGTGTTTTACATAAACTCAACATGTCACTATATCAAATGTGCATAATCATATTCAGTAATGAACCTTAAAACATCTTCTAGACTTCCTCCATGAATAAATGTAAGGGACTTGCAATAAGGTTTGAATAGACTTTTCCCGATTATTTGTTATTATAATTGATATAAATTTAATTTTTCTACTTTGTTGCATTCTAATTGATATTATATTTTCTTCTGTAGACTTTAAAGTGGTGTAAACTTTGTACTAGTGCAATATCTTATACTCAACAAAGACAAAGTAGTAACATTCTCAGAGTGTAGGCTTTCACAGCTTGTCATCATTGTGAATGATTTTATGGATTAAGTTGTCAGTGATTTTTTCAAACCAACATTTCAAGTGGGCACTCGACGCATGATCGTCGAGGGAACAATGTAAAATTCATTATGGTTTGAAAAGTTTTCACATAGCTTAATCCCGAAAGTCAATAGCCAAGCATTAACATCTAATGTCAATACTACATAAGTTAATAATAGTCACAACACAATATTAATATGTTGTTAAATAACTTTATATTATGTAAGAAATTTCTGACACAAATTATTAATAATTCACTAGTCAAATATTGGATATTTTTGTTTTAATAAGTAAATATAAATATTAATGATAATCAAAGTATATCATTAAATACATTTATAGGTAAAATTTCTCACATAAATCTGTTATTCATAAAATCAACATTCATTAACTTAGTTTTTAATACACCACACTGTCAAGTCATAAAATGTTTTCAGTTGTCCACTATCAAGTGGTGCCAACTTCTAAAAATAAAACATCATACTCAAAAAAGACTTAGAATTACTATGGTAGCCCAACCTATACACATTAGTTAACATAATTTCAATTAAATGAAATTCCAAGATAATAATAGTAACAAACATTGATTATTAATGTCATTAAATAACTTTAATAATAATATGTAAAAAATTCTTCTACAATCTATTTTTTGTGATATAATCATTGATCAACTTAACTTTTATTGGAAAATATAAATAATGGTAATATAAATGAATTCTATTTCTATTCCAACTTATAATTGTTTTATATTGTTAAAATAATAAACTTAGCATAGTAAACTTAATATATAATAGTTTTTCTTGTCACTTCTAAAATGTTTCCAACCTTCTAATATATTACAACATGATACTCAACACATACAATATTACTTGCTATGTTGAGAATTAAAATTGTTATAGTAACAAACACATTTGTATTATGTCATTAAATAGTTTTTAAATGGGCCATTCTTAAATTGTGCCAACCTTCTACTAGTATAGGAACTCAACACCAACAATGTACTACTTACCATATCAAATTATAATTCAATTGCTTAATCATAGTAATATATACAATATTAATGTCATCACATAAACTTAATCAACATACCATTTATTACAAACTATAGATAATATTAATAGAAATAAGACTTTCATCATTTTGATTTGTCACAGAGGATTAGAAAGGTGTAATATAGGTGTTAACATAGTCCCTCTCCCCTCATGTTGTAAAGGGTGCTAACTCAATGGAAGAGCACCTGCATTACAAGCAGGACAATGGTGGTTTGATTCCTCCATGCCCTAACATAAATTAATAGGTGATATACAATATTAATGATGATATAAATATTGTAATATATCTATATTTTCAATATAAATATGCTCTTTTCAATTAAACACATTGTTCAAATACTTCATAAAAAAGAATGAACATTTGCAATAATTAGTTTAGTTGGTTTTCCCCCTTTCCTCTTGTATATGAAAAAATCAAAACTAATGCTATTCTAGTTCATAATTGTTTTTTATTGTTAAAATAATTAATATTAATAAATAAGGGAGGATTTACTAACATCAATATGATTAAATAAATTTATAGGTAAAAAATTTCTCACGTTAATCTATTATTCATACAGTAAACATTCATCAACTTAGTTTTTAATACACTACCACTACCAACAAAGACAAATAATTACTATGACAATGTTTATAATTGTTGTAGTAACAAATACAATGTTAGTATTATGTCATAAAATAATTTAATCAACTTAAAATCTAATACAAACTATAAATAATATTAATAGAAATTATGTAAGGATTCAAAGGCTATGACTTTCCTCATTTTGAAAGAACTCAATTTAGCGGAAGTTCTAAATTCTATATCTAACCCATCTAGTTCTAATTGAGATGTAATATTTCATTTTGAATGGTTGAATACTAAAGTGTTACTTGAAATAATAAAAAATATTAATTGAGAAAATAGTTCATTGGATTAATTCTTCCAAATTTAATGGAATAGTTCTTTGAGTTGATTTTTCTAGATTTAATAGACTATGCATTTAGAGATTTACAAAAAAACTCAATGTGGGTGAAGTCCTTGTAATAGAATATTTCCAAATTTAATCAAATATGTGTTTTATGTATAAGAGTTTTGTATCCATGTTAATGTTTAAAATGTATATGTTGGACCTATCCACCATGATGGGAATCCCAAGATGTATGTATGTCCTGTACTAGGTGGAGACCAAGGTTTGATGAGGGTAATCAAGGGGAAGCTGGCCAGGATGACCCAAAGAGTCTCTACTATACAAATTGAGTAGATTCCTACTACCATGCAAGAATTTGTTGTATTGATTCCACCTATCTGGATACGCCTGATGAGGAGGGTAGCTAGGGCCGTTCTAGTTTATATAGAATCCAAAGAGACTATTGCAGCTGAAGAAGCAGATGATGAGGATGATGTTGGTGATGTAGGCGATCAGGCCTATATCTATATGCATTTTATGGATTTCGATCCAAATTTTGTATATTTTTGTATAGTTCTGACTGGATCTTATGTTCAAAACTCGACCTATCTATCTATATATATATATATATATATAACCTAGTTATTTACATGTGTTCCAAATGTATCTGTTGTGTATAATTTACAAAATGTGTGTTAAGTGCCAATATAGAATATAGTTCTCATATGCATCAATTAATGTATTTTCATTACATGGAATGTGATTAAATGAAATATAATTAAAATTTATTTCAAGTAATCTAACCTACAAAAACTGACATAACAAGGTAGGGTTTTGCACCTGATAAGCTCCATTGAGCTCGAAAACTACCAGTTGAGAGTCAAGTCTGACTTCCAACTAAGTGATACCATGTTACAAGGAATCCCATAATAACTCAATAATAGCCATTTATTCTACAACCTTATTGGTAGCGAGACCTAGACAAGCGCCTCCAAAGGCAACTAGCTATCCTAAGGGTAAATAAATGAACCATGCGGCTGAAGCTAGGTTACAAGTATGACAACTAGAGCCATCCTCAAAACCTACAAACTACTCAGCTGACATCTGTAACAATCACCACATGATATAAGAATATGGTGCGGTAACGGCATAAACCAGATGAAAGAAAATATTGCTTGGCATGTAGCCTACTATCTATCGAGCGATAGAAGTAGCACGGGACACTGTTTCATGATCTATATATTCTATTGGTTCACGTATGATTCGTATAGGTTTCAAGATTGCAGCTTCAAGCCATGAACTCCTAATCGTACAGGTTCCCCAGCCCACCAACCATATAATAATATATATATTGATCCAGATTCAAGAGCTATTTGCTTAGATGGATTGGATGAGAACTACTTGCTTGGATGAGAACTACCGGGGCTGGGCTGCACTAATTATAACTAGACTATTAGGTAGGTTCATCGGGTAAACACTGGAGATCTACGTTTCTTAACAAATTGCAGCACCAGCACTAACCATCTAACTATTGTACATAAAATTACATACAATAAAAATAAAAGAAAAAGCACTAAGCCAAGGCATAGTACTTCTTCAGGTAGAGCCCATTTCTAGGCTCAGGAAGTTTTTTTCAAGACCTTCAACACAATGTAAGTTCCTAACAACATGGACTTGAACTTTCCTGCCGCTAGGGGTTCTTTGTCCTGATCCCAAAGCAAGACAAGCTCCCCCTTAGAGAAAATTCTAGGCTTGATCGATTTGTCATATTGTTTTTTAACCCTATTTTTATGAACTTCATGTGTTGTTAAAACATCTCTACGTTGTTCATCTAGATGTTCCAAATGTAGAAAATGTTCTTCTAATTTAGTCATGTCAGGGAGTACATGAATGGAAATTTTGAGCGATGGAATTTCACACTCAACCGAAGTTAGTGCTTCCACCCCGTGAACGAGTTGGGAAGGTTAAAACCCCATGGAATTTTTAACTTTCTTACGGTATGCCCAAAGTGTAGGATATAGCATAATGTTCCAATTTGACTGAGCTGCATTGATAATACGCTTAAGAATGGTCTTCAAGGTCTTATTGACTGCCTCGACTTGACCATTCGCTTACGGGTAGAAGGAATACGAGTGATCTTGCTTAAACCCTAGCATAGTAGCCAATTTGGTCATCATGTTATTCTTGAAATGACTTCCATGGTCAGTGACAATATTCTTTGGAATTCTAAAGTGAGTGATAATCTGGTTGAATACAAAAAAACCTGCAGTTTCTCCATTAGCCCTAAAGGTAGGCATTACCTCTTCCCACTTGGTGAAGTAATCAACAATGACAATGATATATTTGTGCCCCACAGCCAAAAATAGGTTGCACATCACGTAATCCACCCCCAACTTAGTCAAGGGACCCACCGTGATGATGAGAAACAAAGAAGAAGGATCTTAACACAATTTCCTAGAGTAGAGCTGACATGGATGACGACGCTTCACAGCCTCGACACAATATTTAAAGATCGTGGGCTAGAAATAATTGGCACGCAAAATCTTATGGGTCGATGTAACCCAGATAAATGACCCCTGCATGGTCCTCTAGGGAAATCATTTATTACATGCTCATCCTCCTCGTGGCTGAGGCATCGACACAAAACAATGTCTACCCCTCTAGAGTATAAAGTATCTTCGATGATAAGGTATTTTTTTGCATGTATGCACAGTTTACCCCGCACTTCCCTCGATAAGGATATAGAACACTTCAAATACTGGAGATAGTTAAGTATATCTCTGTACCAAGGATTATAGGTTGAAATAATAAAAATGTACTCATCTGGGAATGAGTCTTCCTTAATAGCTACGTTCTTTTCGTTGGAAATTCTATAATAAGTTCTGCAAAAACTAAGGACTTTTTAGATTTGGCAGATTGAAAATCCAAGTCAAACTCCTAGAGAATAACTGTCCATTTATTCAATTTCCCCCCGATTATGCATTGGGACAAAAAATACAGAAATGGATTAACCTATTCCACTACTGTAGTGGTCCTCAGTAGAATGTAGTGATGTAATCTATACATAGCATAAATAGATTCTAAAGCCATATTCTCAATGTAGGAGTATCAAAGTTCAGAACCAACCAATGTGTGACTAAGGTAATAGACAAAATTCTCATAGATATTGTCATCTTCTTGGACTAATACTTCCCCAATGGTCAATTTCAATGCAACCAGATACAATATAAAATCTCAAGAGTAATATTGTGGACATAACAAAAGAGCTGACAACAAATCTTTCTTCAATGCCTTGAAATCCATTTTTGTGGTTTCATCCCATATAAATGGAGTGTCCTATCTCAATAGGTGCAGGAAACCCTTAGTGATCTTGTCATAATTAATGATAAAATGTTGAATAAAGTTAGACTTTCCCTGTAGGATTTGAAGTTTCCTGATAGAACGAGGAGGAGGCATATTTACAATGGCCTCTACTTTTAGAGGATCCACCTGAATACCTTTGTTTGAAACTATGAACCCAAGTAGTTGTCCTGAATCGATGCAGAAAACACACTTGTGGGGATTCAAGCGTATTTTGTAAAATTCACATCGTTCGAAAATCAAGTGGAGATGATCTGGATGATCAATCCTCTTAAGAGAATGAGCAAGAAAATCATCTAAGTATGGCTTGAAAATGTACTTAATATCATGGAAGGAAAAATTAATTTCCCACTGACAGGTAGCCCCTTCATTTTTCAATCCAAAGGGCATTTTTTTGTACACAAAGGTACCCCATGGAAAAATAAAATATATTTTATATTGGTCTTCCAGCTTAATTTTAATTTGATTGTACCCGTAAAAAACATCCATAAACGAAAAAAAATCATTCCCTGCATAAGCATCAATGATTTGATCTATAAAATGTGTGGGGTAATTGTCCTCGGGACATGCCTTGATCAAGTCATGAAAGTATGTACATATGCGTATCGTCCCTTTTTTCTTATCAACAAGAACGAGATTTGATACCCATTCTGTTAAAGCAATCGGGGTAGATGAAACTAGCTTTCAACAATTTTTCCACTTTAGCATGAACGCCTACCGCCTTACGCGGGTTAACAGGTCTAAGATTTTGTCAAACCTGTTTGGCGTCAGTATAGGTTTGAATTTCATGTTCAAGACTTGATGGATAAATGCCTAGAATCTCCTCATATGACTAGGAAAACACATTGCAAAACTCCTTAAATAAGGCAATATAGATATCGATCTTCTCTGGAGAGCGATTTGCACCAATATATACATTTTCGATGACATCGAGGTTCATAGAGATGTCAATAGGAATGGTAACATAAATATTTTCCATATTTCCCTTGGTAAATATTCCCTCCCTTGGAAATGGATTAATCAGGAGATCAACATCATCTATCAGTCTCACATGGAAGTCATGGTTTTTAATTCTACTCACCTCTGGAAGGAAGTAGGATCTATGGTGAAGATCTTCGCAGATCTTGTTTTTCCCACTCATGTATTCGAAAATGGATTCATCTGAAGGAAAAACCATGTCTAAGCAATCATCAGAATATAAAGAGTTCTCTTCCCAAGTAGGCATATAATATTCTTCTGACTCCTATGAAAATGTAGAAGGAGTCGAAATCAAATCAATAGTGGTGTTAACGATATCTTGGTAAGCCACTTCAACTACAGATAAGGGCACCTAAGGTTTGTAATGGTTAGGAAGGAGCCAAGGATTAGTTCTATCGACAATCATTGCAATATAATTTCCCACACTCGTACAACCTAGATAATTTATCAAGGCTGCGATATCAAATGCTCCCATTAACGATGAATACATTCCAGCCTCCAATCTCTCTGTAGAAGGCTTGACCTGATCAACCAATGGTACTGTGGACTCATTCATTTCCAAACGACCCCTTCAAGAAAAATTAATTTGTTCAACAATAACCAAATTTCCTTCATGTGGAAAAAACACTACTCAAAGAAAAACCGAAGAAACCATGAACATAGTGTAAGTCTAGCTTCTCCCTAGAAGCAAGTTATATTCCAGTGGAGCATCAATCACCTCCACTTCAATAGACACCGCTTTCCCTTCCAACTTAATCTTAGAAGTTGGTAGGATACCATGTAGGTGGAAAGACCTCCCATCAAAAGAAGTAAGAAAGGATTTTGATGGAACTAGCTCTGGGGAATCCAAATCCTTTTAGCAAGAAAGAGACATGACACATGTGGAAGCACCCTCATCAAAAACTGTGCGTCCAATGGTTTTTCCAACATGGATGAAATCTACTAATAAGGCCACATGATATGGTAGGAACATCTTAACATCTAATAGATTGAACTTTTCCATCATACTCAAAGAATCCATGCTACCTAAAGCTACTAAAAGGGAATCCCACTGAGAGGGACAACTATGAAGCACTTCCAATCCAGACATCTCATATGAAGTTTGGGCCAAATATTTCACCACATAGTAGTTAGAATAATCCCTAGAGTTTTGGTTGTGAAATTCCTTTTTAAATATACCTTTCAGTATTTTGGGTATTGGATCAGCAGGTTTTTCGATTGTGAGAGGGTTAGAGGTTTCACCGATAGATTTACCCTTCTCAGTAGCCTCTATCGAATAATTTTTATTTCTCATCTGGATTAAAGTACTGGATCATACCATGTTGATATATTTTTTGTCAGGTGGAGAACTCAAAGTGCCCCCAACTATGTTAGAAAAGGAATCTACATTATAATCTTGTGGAAAAGGATCCTCTAGTACAACTGGTTGTTTCATCTTAAGCAGCTTCTGAGCTTGTTCCATGAGAGGGCATTGATGATTCAAGTGATTCCCCTGGAACAAATTACAGGGAAATTACATTTTATTCTTATGTTTCTTTCCCCCATTAGCATTATTCGTGGGTTTAGGCATGTTTTTGTTTCCCTCACATTTCTTCCCCTTCTTTTTCTTCCCATCGGGCCGCTGATTTCCTTTTTGAGAGGATTGTGCAAAAAAATTAGCATTTTGGGGTGAGGGGGAAGTATTTGTTGTCTCTGCTATAGAATTATTGATAGAAAAATCATGGATTTGCTTGGCCAAAGAATATATAGTGGGAGAATTCACTAAACCAACCACACTATCGGCATGGGGTCCAGGCTTGGTTTTCTCGACACTATGGGTAGACCACAATACCTCAGGGATGATTTCATATAATATCTTAGACTAAGCATATATCAAATCCATCTTCTAGGCCATGAGGATGGCCTCTACTTCATTGGTCACCCCAGAGGTGGTTACATCCTTATATATATAAGGAAACAATTATTTAAGGAACCCCTCTAATAGAAACTTCGGGGGGTTGTGGCTTTTATAAGCCTCTTCTGTCTTTGCCACTCTTCGATATAATCTGAAATGTGAGTGGTTTTTGTCTGGCATAAAGGTATAAAAGAGGTCTATGCTGACATCATACCGGACAGGAAGCTGGAAGTGGTTCAAGAATACCTTCACTAAGTCCCAAAAACTAACAAACGTAGTAGAAGGAAATTCAATACACCACTTTGCTACAACACCAGTCAAGTTTCTTTAGAACAACCTCAACTGAACGGTGTCATCATTCAGTGAGTTGAAAGAGAACCATAAATGGAAAGTGGTGATGTGGGCACCTGGATCTTCACCAAATTTTCCCTCAAACTTGGGAATGTTCGAGGGTAACTTGGTTGGAATAGGTGGCCATGTGGGACTATGTTTCATTGGGTCACTCATAAAATTGTTCAAATATGGAAAGTTTAAAGTTGCCAGGAATGGAATCTTAGGCCTAACCGAAGCTTGAAAAAGTACTAGTTTGGGAGTTAGAAGGACCTGTCCCCTGGTTCCCAAATGTAAAGGTGGGGTTTCCCCCAGCTTCCAGGTGTGAAGTATTTGGACTGCTTTGAAATGGATTCCACCCATAAGCTAGTGTATTATTTGTGTGTGGTGCAGTATAAGTAGTTTGAGCTCCTCCAGATGAAATTGGAGTCTAAAATACCGTAGCGGGTTTCCCTCCACTAAAAAACGAGAAAGGAGAGCGCATAAACGGAGATAAAACCAAATTTTGGAAACCTTGACCATAGGTGTTTGTATTTCCAAACTGCATCCCCACATATGTAGTTGTGGGGCCCACATAAGGAGTGGATGGGGGAATGTTCCCCCCATTCCACTGGAATACCTAGACAAATGAAGAGGATCCAACCGGACCACTCTGAGAAGTATGCATAAAAGAGGGTGAAGCAAAATGTGCATTGGGAATCCTATTGAAAACCCCACTAGAAGGACCTACTACATTCGAGGAAGTTGGTGGTTGAACCACTTGACTGCTTGGTGATAAAGGTGCAATAGGTGCAATTTCTCTAGGAGTACCAATAGGGGGAGCTGGCACTCCTCTAGCCAACATGGATGGAGTGGGGATAGATATACCCTCTGCATAGCTTTCCATAATGCTTCTCATGCGAGAATGAGTCACAGATGAAGTGAATGGAAGAACTTGGATGATCACAGGATCGTTTATGTTAGTAAGAGGGGGGTTAAATTTTATTCAAAACTCGTCATCCTGTAACTACTCAATATTTGTTGTGGTTTTATCAACCTTATTTTTTTTCAGTTCCTGTTCACTTGGAACTTTGCTTACTCCTACCAGTTTGAAAGAACCGTCAGTATCTAATCTCTACCTTTAAGGGGGAGGGGGAGGATCCACTATAAACTCTGCAGGAAGGTTCTGCAACCTTCTTGGCCTTGTGACAGGTTGGTCCTCCATGACTAAAAATTGACTTTTCACACACCCTAAGGCCAACTAAATACAAACAAACCACACGAAGCTCAATAAAAAATCTCCTCAATCTAGACAGACAAGCGGGTATAAGATATTTTTTCTAGAAGAAAGTTGATAGATGGTTACTTGGAATCCCTATAGATGTTCTTAGGCGCAAGAGAAGGAATCACCCAACCTCCCTCCCACACCTTCTACCGGGGCTACCTTCTAAGCCCGTCCAAGGTAGGCCAGAAATAGCCTTCCGGTATACCTGTGTATGAACCCTAGATGTCAAAGAGACTGAAGGCTAATGCAACTATAATGATAGTATTGGGGGGGGGCAGTCGCAAGCCTGATTCGTACACATGGGTAGGGTAGAAAATCCTGAAACCATATCAACACTTGTACCGCATGGGTCCCAAGAGGTGGTATTGAAAGAAGTCCCTAGATGCATAAAAATATTAGTCTACATTCGAACAAGGAATCAAAGGGTTATCTCCTCATTCTAGGTCCTCACATGGACTCATGCTTAGCTCCCATTTGATATAAATCAAAGGCCACAAACAGACTGAACACATCTAGAATAAAAAAGAAGCAAAGGCTGGTAAGGGAACCTAAAGAACAGACCCATAGTAGGATAGACTCCCCAATGGAGTCATTAGTTCTGTTGTTCAAGACAATGCACCCTTGTAACCTAGGGTCTCTAGCGTTACCAAATTACTAATATGCTTGCAAATAATCATCGTATCTAGAAAATGAAATAGGAATAGGAAGAAGGCTTGACTTACCCTGTTTATGACAGTTGATCCAAGCTTGCTCTTCTCCTCTTTCAATCTCCTTCAAAGCTTCCATGGCTTCTCCAATTCACCTGTAAAAGACAAATTCTTCCAGCAATATCTCATATATATATATATATATATGGTTAGTAAAATGCATATTCATAATAATATAATTGAAAACATTCATAATTCATCATATTTGAGAAAGGAACAAGACAAATATTGGAAGAACTTTCTTTATTCATAAACAGAGAATGGTGAGATTACAACCCAGTTTTTGAAACAAGGACTCCTCTGCAACCAAGGAAACTAACTTTTGTTGCTCCAAGATGTCTGAAGGCATACAACCAGCATAACTTTTCTCTTCTCAGAATGATTCATTAGCCCATCCCATGCCCTCTATTTATACATGGGGAAATAGAGAGGTTTATAAGGTTAAGATGGTTGAGACAATTGACATAGTTATGGATTAAGGCTCAACTGATATCGACTAATCGTGATTTATTATTTTAACATTGTATTAAGGTACACGTGAGTATGTATATAGGAAAGGAGGGTATGACCCACTCCTTGCTGAAAGGAAACTTGCATGTTCAATGTACACGTGGGTTGCAGTGCAAATAGTTATGTGTGCAACCCAAATATAAACATAAAAATGTAAAAAGCTGGTAAGGATTTTATGTATCAATAGTGATGTACATCTATAGTTTTTGGGAAACTTAAATCCTAGTGTCCTTTTGTGTCCTAACATATTGTATGTTAGTACTCAGATGGAGAAGTTCCATTTAGGTTGATAACAAGTGGGTGATTCAAAAAAATGTTTCTACTAATGGCAGAACCTGAAAATATAAGGCAAGGCTAGTTGCCAAACGGTTCTCCTAGGCCCAAGGAGTGGAATATTATGAGACCTTTGCACCTATGGCAAATATGGACTCCATCCGCCTAGTTTTGGCCATTGCGGCATCCAAGCACTGGGAGGTGCATCATATGGATTTCATGAGTGAATTTATACATGGAGACCTTCATGAGGAGATATAAATGAAGCATCCTAAGGGGTACACATCAGATATTTATTTGGTTTGAAAATTACAGAAATCATTATATGGGTTGAAACAGGCCCCAAGATCATGGTATGCCAAGATGGATGCCTTTCTTCTTTCAGAAAAATTCCAAATATGAAAATATGATATGAAAGTATATATGAAGTAATATGATGGTAATATTATTATCATTTTTTTATATGTGGATGATATTTTGATAACTGAAATCACACTTGCTTCAGTTGCTTTCATAAAAACTCCCCTTCATGATGCATTTGAGATGAGTTATTAGGGGCTCCTGAAGAAATTTTTGGGGCTTTAAATCTCCCAAGACTTTGATGGGATAATTGTATATTAATATAAATACATTTCATACCTGTTAATTAATTTTAACATGGATGAATTCAAGGCTTCCCCATTTCCTTTCCTCTCAATGATCAGCCTTGAAGAGGGAAAATCCACTCCATCCATGGATTGCACTATCTACCACCAATTGATTGGTGGCTTGATTTACTTGATACATTCATAGATTGATATTTGTTATGTTTTGAATGATGTATCAAGATACATGCAGCAGCCTCATGAGCTCCATTGGAAGGAATCCAAGAGGATCCTTCAGTACATTCAGGTCACAAGATCCTACGGCATTCACTATGTTGCCGATTTTGAGCTAGAGTTGGTTTGTTATAAAGATTAAGATTGGAAAGGGGATTCCATAGATCAGAATTCCAATTCAAAGTATGTATTTATGTTTGGTGGTGGCCCCATTTTCTGGTCTATCAAAACGCAGGCCGCCATTGCATTATCTTCAGTAGAGGCCGAGTATAGGGGAGCAGTGAATGCTTGCATCCAAGCTGTTTGGTTGCAAGGCATTCTTTCAGAGTTTGATATTGGTAGTACTTTGTCCATAGTCATAAATTTTGACAAACAAAGTGCTATTAAGATCTCCACAAATCCAGTTACCAGGAAGAGGACCAAACATGTTGAGATACACATGCACTACATAAGGGAGTTGGTCCATGACAGGACCATTGTTCTGCTATACTGCCCTATAGATGAGTAGATTGCATATATCTTCACCAAGAAATTTACTGATAAAAATTTCACTTACCTCTGTTCACTATTGGGGGTGAGTTCATCGGGGTGATCAGATTACTTCTTCAGTTTTCAGCTTGAGGGGGGGGGGGGGGGGGGNTAGGGTGACCTATGGAATTTGTTTCTAGTACCCTATCATTTCATTCATTTTATTTTTACTCCTCCTGAGTATAGCTTAAGGGGGGCTGTTGGAGTCATTATCCAATTTACACACTTTATTTGGTTAATTTTGTCCTGATTACCCACTATCCTAAGTTTAATTGAATCAATTGGCATCAGATGAGCACACCATGACATCAACATGAGCACACCCATTACTTCCTTCAATCGAGGAGGCTAACTAAGCCTTCTCCTTCCATCAAGGAGGCTAACTGGGCTTCCTCCTTCAATCAAAGATGCTAACTGGGCTTCGTCATTCAATCAGGGAGCAATTTAGGGGTGATGTAAGTGTCATAAGTGCACCTAATAGCTACCTGATTTATTTTTTTAGAACAGTAATCCATCATTAGTACCTTAGTTACATTAATTAGTCAATTTTATTTCTTTTTAAGCTTTAATACACTATGAGGTGGAGTAGGGGTGCTTAGTTGGACATATTCCAAGTTGTAATGGGCCTATCACACACACATGAGCATTCCATATTAGTAAATATCCACATATGTGCCCTCATCATTGTTGGTGCGATCCCATTCATTGAATGTGGACATGCAAGTTGACTTGGAGCGTTAGAGTAGGATTTTGGCCAAATTTGGCTTGATTTGGTGCATTAAATGTTGCAATGTGATTCTAAACCACCCCGTTTTCCACACCAACAATTTAAAAGGTGTAATAATTGGCACACAACACATCATCCATGACAACTCAGCAATTCGTGACTGTTTGGGGTGATTTGGGACAATATTGGCCCACCTACGGGGTTTGATGCCATTTTGGAAATTTTGGCTTATATGCTCACAATTGGATTCTAAATTCTCATGAAACTCCTATGATGTAATATATACCTGATAATAACAAGTTTCATGGTTAGACAGTCTGAAATTATCTTGTTTTTGTTCACATTGTGTGTGTAATTTATCTGTAATTTGATGGTTTTTGCTGATTCTTGCACCCAAATTTGATTTATGAGAATCACTAACACTACTAGATTATCCTGTGGTTCAAATTAATCACTTGGTGCTTTGAATTCCTCACATGGTATCATATCATGTTGGATATTTTTTAGTGCAAATCAATTCATATTGATTCGAGCTGCATTTTTAGTGGAGTTCCAGATAAAAATCGAAATTGTGTTGTGGAACATCCAACGATTTATTCATCTCAACACCCTTCAATTTTGTTTATTGGAAGGCAGAGATGGTGATTCAACTGAGATCCAAGGGGCTTTTCATAGTTACCATGGGAACTGAAGTGGAACCAAACTCTGCAGTTGAGAAAGCCAAGTATTTCAACAAATTAGATGAGACATATGGATTGTTGTGCTTGAGTATATCAAGAGAGCTTCTGTTCCACCTTGACAGTTTGACATCACCAAAAGAGGTTTGGGAAAAACTAGAATCTCTATTTGGAAAAATGGATGAGCTACATGGTCACTAGCTTGAGAATGAGCTTATCAGCTTGAGCCCAGTGCACTATGACACAGTATAGGACTTATTCACCAAGTTCAAATCACTTTTGTTATAGTTAAAACAATGTGTGATTTAGAATAAATAATATTAGTTGATATTGTCTATACTTTCAAAGTTGGGGCCAGAGTTCTCAGTTTTTGTGAGTACATTCCACTTTGGCAAGTTAAGACTTCGAAACTGGTGAATTCCCAGTATGGAAAATTTCATGGAGACACTCACTCAAGAGCAAGATAAAATTATCCAAATGGGCACCATCAAGACCAAGGGTCAAGATCTAGCAGCAGGGGTTTCAAATTCCTTAAAGGGAAAGTTGAAGTCCAAGAATTTGAAGCTTCCAAAGAAGAAGAAAAACCCAGAAAAACCCAAATCCATTGATGTAATTTTGAATCCTTCCAAGGAGAAGGACAAGAAGGGAAAAAATAAGGCCAAATTCACCTATTTCCACAAGGGATGGCATCCAGAGAGCTCATGCATGAAAAATACGATTGACACCATGGCGCAGCTATTGGAGAAGAACAACATTCCAGTCCCTGATAGCGCACGGAAGAAGGATGGCAACTCTAGTTGAAATGAGAGCAAGGATAAATTCCATGATTTGGTGGAAGGTAATTATAACCCTTCATCCTTTATCATTAATTCAGGGGATTTTAGGAATATGGTATCCAATAAATATATCTTCTCCTCCATGAGTTCGAATGTTGTCCCAGCAGTTTGAATGGGGGATGATTCAGAACTCCAAACCAAGGGGATTGGGAGGATTGATATAGAGCATGGATTATTTAGTGAGTTATTGTATGTACTATATCTTGCAGCAAATTTGTTGTCAGTATATCAGATGACCCATACAGGAGAACCAAAGAGAGTGGTCTTCACTCCTGACATGGTAGATATTTCTAAAATATCAACAGACCAAGTTATTGTAGTTGGGTATGTTAATCATCATGAGAGGATGTACAAGTTTTCAAACTTCCCTCCCACTTCCAGTGATCAAGCACATCACTCACATGCCAATGAAGTTTCCAAACTACAGCATGAAAGGTTTGGCCACATGAATTATAGGTATCTTCAAACATTGCACAAAGAAGAAATGGTGGAAGGAATTCGACAAATCCAGTCATCAAATGGAGCATGTATTGGATGTGTGATTGGGAAGCATCCTGAGCAGAGCTATGAGAAGGGGAAGGCAAGGAGGGAAACAAAATCACTTGGGTTGGTGCATTCTGATTTTATTGGTCCACTACTCACTCCTTCATATGGTGGATCTAGGCATGTACTTACATTCATAGATAACTACTCTCGATTCTGTTGGGTGTATTTTTTGAAATTGAAATCTGAGGTGTTTGAACAACTCAATATTTGGGAAGGACTTATAGAATATTAGAGTGGGAAGAATATCAAAGTCTTGAGGAATGATAATGGAAATTAATATGTGAAAAAAAACCTACTGCAACTTTGTGAGGAGTGTGGCATCCAAATGCAACACTCAACTCCCTACACACGACAACAAAATGGTGTGGCCGAGAGGAAGAATAGATCTCTCAAAGAGATGGAAACTTCCATGATAGAGGTAAGGGATATTAATCCCAAGCTATGGAATGAATCCATAATTTGTGCTGCTCACATAAAAAACATAGCTTTCCATAAATTAGTGAAAGGAATGACCCCTTACGAGGCATGGTTTAGTCAAAATCCAAATGTCTCAAATTTCAAAATTTTTGGGAGAAAATGATGGGCTAGAATTCCATAAGGAAAGCCTTTCAACCACAAAGAAAGGAGTGCCTCATGGTGGGATATGGTGATGATTATTAGATTTTTAACATTAATCTAGCATAAAATTAGGATCTTTAACTAAGAGAACAACAACAATCAAACACAAGAGACAATGAACACAATGTTTTTCCTGAGGGAAACCACAAATGCATAAAACCCTGCAACTTCCTTAGAGATAGAATTAGCACCAAAAGTAAAACCCAAAAATAGTAAGATGATCTCCTGATAGTATTAACCTCTTCTCTCCTTGCCCCAGTGTCTTTCTCTTCCTCAACTATGCACTACAACTGAGTGTGGATGAGTGTGTGATAAATAGAGAGGCTAGCTCTCTATTTATACTAATTCCTAACTTAACTAAACCCTACCAGGGCTGACCTCTCTAGGAGAGTCTAATAACCCTAGTGCCTTGGAACTATGAGGGATTTAACCCTTAGAAAATAGGAGGGTTACCCACCTTGACTTGACATGACTTGTTTATATTATAGAAACTCCCGATAGGAAAATCGAGGCATGACATGACTCAAGTACATTACAAATACATCCTGGAATAAACATCGGGTTATAATACATAAGAAATACAAGTGAATACATTCCAAAATTACAATTACATCAACACTCCCTCTTAACTAGGAAGGTATTCTTTTGACACAATTTAACAACACAAGTCTTCTTCTCTGTATCATCTGGGTCATCGTCAAGCTCTCATCATATTCATGTTTAACTCATCTTCATCTTCACATCATCTTTCATTATTGAATATGGATCATGATCACTGGAACTGGATCATCACTCGATATGGATCATCACTGGACATCATCACTAGATCTGGATCATCACTCGATCTAGGTCATCACTAGACATCATCACTGGATCTAGATCATCACTCGATCTAGATCATCACTGGACATCATCACTGGATCTAGATCATCACTCGATTTGGATCATCACTGGACATCATCACTATATCTAGATCATCACTCAATCTGGATCAGTACCATAGGTGTTATCTCATGATTCTTCTCATCACGGGAATTTCTATAGAGCCAACCCTTTTTCATGTTGGTTGTAGGCCTAGCCTCCATGTAGGTCTTTCTCAGTGCTTATATCTGACCCTAAGTTAGAATGGCCCGTCCAGCACTTACATCTGACCTTGACTCATCAGAAAGGCACGCCCAGCACTCACATATGACCATGAGAGGAACTTAATCCCCTCATCATGTCAGGATGGCCCAACCCTTACATCTAACCATGGAAGGAACCTCATCGTCTCCCATGTCAGTATGGCTGCAACCCTTACATCTGACCTACTCGTTAAAATGGACCAACATTTATATCTAACCTACTCGTTAGAATGGCCCAGCACTTATATCTAACCTACTCGTTAGAATGGCCCAGCACTTAGATCTGACATACTCATCAAAATGGCATGCACTCACATCTGATCTTGTAGGAACTGATCCTACAATCACATCAGAATGGCCCCCAGTCCTAGACTAAGCTACCTGGTAACTGACCAAGTGCCTCCATTCTCCCAGAGAATGGCATCGACCCTTATATCTAATCAAGTGGGAACCAATCCCTCAATCACATCAGAATGGCCATGCGCTCACATCTTATCATGTAATACTACATCTTATAGTCGTTTCAGAAAGGCCCTTGGTCCCAGACCAAGTATTCCTTGTAACTGACCAGGCACCTCCATTCCCATAATGGAAACAGCCCTTTCATGTAATCATGTAGGAACCAATCCTACAGTCATATCAGAATGGTTCAGCAATCATATCTGACATGGAAGGAACCAATCCTCTCACCATGACAAAATGGCTCATCCCTTACATTTGACAATGGAAGGAACTTAATCCTCTCACCATGTTAGAATGGCTCTAGGTCTCATCATTTCCCCTTGGAGGAAACCTCGATCTGGAGAACACCAAGCTTCTCCCTAAAGTACTCAAACTTCACCCTAGCCAATGGCTTCATCATAACATCAACTATCAGTTCCTCTGTCGCAACATACTGGAGCTTCACTGCTCCTCTCTGCACCATATCCCTGATATAGTGATAATTGATCTCGATATGCTTCAACTTGTCATGGAACACTGGATTCTCTAACAACTCCACACAACTCTGGTTGTCACAATCTATACAAGTAGCATCCAAATAGAGATCAAATAAATCAGACAGTAGCTTCCTCAGTCATACTACCTCACAACTAGATGAACAAGTTGTGACATACTCTGATTCAACTCTACTCAGTTCCACACAGGATTTATTCCTGATAAACCAAGAGATCACACCTGATCCCGTACTAAAGCAACACCCTGAAGTTCTCTTCCTATCGATGGCTCTACCTGCCCAATCTGAATCAACATAACCCTCCAGGTTAATCTTTTGACTCACCTCATACTTGAGCCCATAGTCAATTGTACCCCTCAGGTACCTTAGAATATTCTTTGTAGCAATCAAGTGAACATGTCTTAGATCTGTTAGGAGCTGGCTCAAGGTGTTCACAACAAATCAAATGTATGGTCTTGTGTTCATCAAATACATCTGTTATACACCTGAGTGGCACCTCTCCGTCCGAGTGCTGATATCCCTCATGTCGGCACACAAAAGGACACTTATGGATAGAGGTTTGCCCTTAACACAATAGCTTGGCTTGTTAAGAAATACATTCTACCTTCATCCAGCTAGTTACTTTTCCATTTTTCCATGTTAGGATGTATTCGCGACTCTCTTTATAGACAACTCGCATATCATTCGCGAGTCCCCTTTACAGCAAGTCGTGAATCCATGTATTCGTGGGTTGCACTTATACAGAGTCGCGAGTCATTCACGGGTTTCTCTACTACATACCCATGAATGTGCTTATTAACATGAAAACATAAAAACACGCACTAATGGGAGTTTAGTTAAGTCATTTTACTTAATCTCCTTAACTGCTATAACCTCCCTAACCTTTGAGAACTGCCTTATTTCACCCATATAAATACAGGCCTTGGGGAGGGTTGTAGAGACTTACACTTTGGAGCAAAGTTATGATGGTGGATTGTTCACTGAAGTCTTTGGAGCAATTAAACTCAGAATCCTTTGGTGACAGAGGATTCCTTGTCTCAGATGTTTGGTTGTACTTTGAACTTTCTCATTGTTGATAATAAAGAGATTACTTCTTCCACATGTGTCTCATATATCTTGGTTTGATAATTGTTTATGCTTCGACATTTCATATTTGATTTATCTAACATGCTAATATATATATATGAATCACTCTATATCTAGAAGATTGTCTCTGAACAGGTGAAAGAGGAGTGAGCCTTGAAGACTTTGGAAGTGGAGCAGATTGGAAGAGGACTAGCAAGGATCAAACTTCGTTTAACAAGTAAGTTCTTCTAACCCTCCTATTTCCTATTCTGCACTTTAGAATTCAATTGTATGCAAGTGTTTGAGTATGTTCGTAACCCCTGACCTACGATTATTAGGTGCATAATCCCTTACAACAGAACTAGCGACTCCGCTGGGGAAGCCTAGACTGTTGTAGGTCATTTCTGTTATCCTGACCAGTTTTGCTTGTGAGTCTATTTGTGGTTTTTTATCCTGGCTCTTGCTTACATCAGTGTTTGAAAGTCTTTGGGTTTTTTCTTTGCTTTTGTGAAAATTTTTATACCCATTTGAGGGTTGTTCTACTGAACAGTCGCGAGTATAAAGTTGCATTTGCGGGTTGTTATACTGCACAGTCACGAGCATTCGCAACTTGCACTACTAGACAGTCGTGAGTACTCCTGAAAGTTGGTATTTTTAAAGAAGAGTTTTCTTGTGTCTTTTCTTGCTATAGTCCTTGTTTTCTAAGAAGACTTTATTTAATAATGATGTAGAGTTTGTTTGATTGCCTCAGGTGATCACATCTTAGTGCTTTTTGAAAGCCATTGAGTCTTTTTTACTTGGTTTATTTACTGTTTGCATCCTGAAGCATTTGGCCTGTTTGGGTTCTTGGTTAAAGTGTCTTAGTCCAGATCAGTGATCAGGGTCTTGGGCTCTGTTTGTCCAGTCTATTTTCTGACAGTTGCTGGTTTGCACTTGCCTTTTTAAGTCTACAGTGGTTTTGTGTCATTGTTTTCACCCAAGCTAGGGTTCCTAGCCTGCTTCTCTTGCTGGTCTGTTGGTTTTGTTAGTTTGTTTGTTTCAGTTTGTAGTTTGTATATAGTTCATAAGTTTCAAGTTTACTCAAGCATAGTGCATTGTAGATGCATAATATATTTTTGAGCAATTTTTAAAGTGAAAAAGAAAACATAGTTATTCTTTTGCATTGTGATTTTTGCATAAGTAGTGTTTGCTTCATTTTAAAAATATAATCTCAGAAAATTACAAAAAACATAGGCTTAGTTTCTCTTATCAGTGCTTTAGTTCATCAATACATATTTGAAAAAATGAAAAGAAGTTTATTTTATAGTAGTAGTTTTATTTGAATGCACTTTACTTTGATGTATTTCTTGCTAAGTCAAAACACCATACAGTACATCACTTCCATTTCCTCTTGAGTAAGAAACAGCCCTTAAAATAAACACATAAATTAAAATTTACTAGTAATTTTTATTTCTAGGGGCCTTTCACCTACTAGCTTAGGCTAGACTTATGGGATAGGGAGTGTAAACTTCCCAGAAGTTATAAACTCAGACGTAGTGGACCGTTCTTTAGGTAAATCCTTGATTCTATCAATGTATCTGGGAAGCTCCTCTCAAACGAGAGCTAAGCACTAGGCCGCGTGGAGGCTTGGACAGAGGAGATAACCCTCCGAATCCTTGTCAAAACGTAACCCAGGACTTTTACGCATCTGGGGATTCTGTCCTAGACATAGTTTCGGGCTCAGCTACCTTGCCCATGCGTATGAGTTCGGCTAACGACTGTCCCCCCATATAGCTGGTATTGTCAAGGTAGCCTTTAGTCTCTTGTCTTTTAGGGTTCATACCTAGGTAAACCGAAAGGTTATTTCTGGTTCACCTTGAACGGGCTTGGAAGGTAACCCTTGTGGAAAGTGTAGGAGGGTGGTGGGTGATTCCTCCACTTATGCCTGAGAACCCCTCAAGGACGCCAAGTAATCGTTCATCAGCTTTCTTCGGGAAAGCATATCTTTATACCCTGATTTGATTGCTTGAGACTCTAGGATTTTTTTAGTGTATGCTCTATAGATTTGCTTGTGTTTGATTGACCTTAGGGTGTGATTAGTCAAATTTTTAATTCTAGAGGACCAACTTGTTAGAAGGTCAAGAAGGTTGAGAAACCTTCCTCCTCTCACTGCATTGGAGCCTCCACCTTTACCCCAAAGGCGGAGATTAGACACAGACGGTTCTTTTGAACCAGTAGGAGTAAGTGAGGTTCTTGGTGAACCAGAATTGATAGCTAACTATTTTGATTTTGACACAGTCGATATAGAAGAATTGCAGACTGACGAGTTTGCAAGAAATTTTAACAACCCCTTGACTGATCTTAACGATCCTGTGATCGTCCAAGTTAGACCTTTTAGTTCACCGGTAGTAGGTGTCCCTTTGAGTAGAGTCATGTCTTCTACAGAATAAATTTCTTTTGTGTTTACCTCAACCCTTCCGATTGAAGGGGTACTAACTCCCCTGGTTAGTGCCCCTAGATTTAGTTTTCCTTCTACACCTTTAACTCCAGCGAGCCGGGTGGTTCAAGCACCGGTTCACTCCAACATAGGAGGTATTTCTGGTAACACGGTTGTTGGGATCCCCAGTATGCCTACCATTCCTTCTTCCTTCCCTTACACTACTCAAACTGGTTCGGTAGGATCCTCGGCTTATGTCCAAGGATTTCCTTGGAATGGGGGGCATATTCCCCCATCCATTCCATACGTAGGTCCATCTCCTTCATATGTAGGAGTGTAGTTTGGGGGAAACACCTCTTATGGGAAGAGCTTCCATACCCCTATTTCGATCCCATACATGAGCTCTACCTTTTCTTTGTTTAGCGGAGGGATACCGGCTCCAGTCTTTCAGACCCCAGCTTCTATGGGGATGGCCCGAACCATTTACACTGCACCTCCCACCAAAAATCCTGTGGCCTACAGATGGAATCCATTTCAAAGAAACCTCCCCACTTCACAATCGGTGTCAGGGGGAAACCCCACCTTTACCTATGGGCATTCGGGGGCCGGACCCTCTAATCCCCAAGCTGGCACATCTAGTGCACCAGTTAGGCCCAAACTTCCTTTTCTGGAAACTTTGAACTTGCCAAACTTATCAAAATTGATGAATGACCCGGTGAGGCATGACCCTTTGTGGCCACCTGTTCCCACGAAACTGCCCTCGGACATCCCTAAGTTCGAAGGTAAGGCTGGTGAAGATCATGGGGCTCATGCCACCACCTTCCATTTATGGTGTTCTTCCAACTCATTGAATGAAGATTCAGTGAGATTGAGGCTGTTCCAGAGGACCTTGACTGGAAATATGGTAAAATGGTACATAGAACTGCCTTCTGCTGCTTTAAGTAGTTTCTGGGACCTAGCTAGTGCTTTCCTTAGTCACTTTCAGCTTCCAGTCCGTTACGATTTCAGAACGGATTTGTTTTCTACTTTCAGAAAAAACAAGGCAACCCACATCTCAGATCATATCCAAGAGTGGAGGAGGTGAAAGAGTCTTATCAAAGCTACCATCCCTCCTAAGTTTCTATTAGAGTGGTTCCTTAAATCATTGTTGCCATATATAGCTAAGGATGTTTCCACATCAGGAGTGACTAGTGAAGAAGAAGCCATACTCAGGGCCCAGCAGTTGGACTTGATTTATTCATAGTCTAGAATTCTATATGAAATTATCCCTGAGGCACAAAAGCCTTCGTATGAGGCCAAGAAACCCAAGCCTGGACCCCATGCCGATGGTGTGGTTGGGTCCGTAAACTCTCCCACTATAGAGTCTTTGACAAAACAACTTCACCAATTGTATGTCAAAAAGTCTACAGCGGAGGCAGCAAAGGCTGCCCCCTCCTCCCAAAATGCAAATGTTTTTACACAAACCTCTTCGAAGGGCAATCAGCAGCCCGGCGGGAAGAAGAAGAAAGGTAAAAAGGGAGAGGGAAACCAAAATAAAAACAACCCAAAGCCTGCAAACATTGCTAATGGGGGCAAAAAGGAAAAGAAGAAGGTCAAGTTCCCTTGTAAGTTGTGCCAAGGGGACCACCTTACTCATCTTTGTCCCCTCATGGAACAAGCTCAGAAGCTGCTCCAAGCTCAACCATCGGCTGTCCTGAAGGATCTGTTTCCCCAAGGGAAGAATTTTGCTTCAGCTTCTACTGTAGCAGGGGGCACTCAAGATGCCCCTGACCCCAATTATATCAACATGGTTAGATCCTCAACTTTGTTACAAACTAGGAACAAAAACTATGAGAAAGAGACCGATGAGAAGGGTAAAGCTGTAGTTGAACCTTCCAACCCTCTCACTATAGAGAAACCTATGGAAATAATTCCAAAGACACCCAAATGTGCCTTTAAGAAGAATTTGCATAACCCAAATGCCAGAGCCGCTTCTAACTACTCTGTGGTTGAAGACTTGGCTCAGACACCTTATGCAATGTCAGCTTTGGAGGTGCTACAGAGCTGTCCCCCTCAGTGGGATGGCCTCTTAGCAACTTTAGGTAGCATGGACTCTTCAAGTCTCATAGAGAAATTTCATCTATCTGATGTTAAAATTCGCCTCCCTTACCATGTAGCTCTATCTATAGATGTTGTCCATGGTTTTAAGACCATTGGACAAGCAGTTGTTGATGAGGGAGCCTCTACATGTGTTATGTCCCTGGCCTGTTGGAAAGCTCTTGGATCCCCAGAGCTAGTCCCATCAACCACTTTACTTACTACTTTCGATGGAAGGTCTTTTCGTCCACATGGTATCCTACCGGATTTTGAGATTAAGTTGGCTGGAAAAGCAGTGTCTGTTGAAGTTCAAGTGATTGATGCTCTGTTGGACTACAATTTGCTTCTGGGTAGGAATTGGACTTATGCAATGTCTGCTGTTGCATTAGCTGTCTTTCGTGTCATGGCTTTTCCACATGAGGGCAAGGTGGTCACTATTGACCAACTTGATTTTACCCGAAAATGCTGCTTAGAGTCTAAATATTCCACTGTGCCATTGGTTTATCAGGCCAAACCTGCTGCACAGAGCTTGGGGGCTGGAATGTATGCATCATTGATGGGAACATTCGATATTCCAGCTCCAGTCCTTTATATCGGTTCTACTACTGTAGGGAAGTCCATTGATTCGGTGGTCGATAGGACTGATCCTTGGGTCCTCCCAACCCCTCAGGAACCGGAAGTGCCCTTATCTACAGTGGAAGTGGCATATCAAGCTATTACCCAAACCACTATTGATCCCATTCCAGATCCTCTTACAGTCTCGGATGATCCGGAAGAAGTCTATATGCCCGCATGGGTGGAAAACTCTTTACATTCCATAGATTGCTTAGACACCGTTTTACCTTCCGATGAAGCTATTCTGGAAGCTATGTGTGCACGTGATAAGATATGTGAGGATCTTCATCACTGATCTTATTTTATTCCAGAGCTAAGCAAGATAGAAAACCAAGAGTTTCATGTGAGACTGTTGGATGATGTTGATACACCTGTCAACCCTTTACCTAGGGAAGGAGTGTTTGCCGAGGGGAATATGACAAACATTTCCACCACTATACCAATCAACATCTCTGTAAAACCAGATGTCATGGAAAATATCTATATAGGTACAAACTGCTCTCTGGAGGATATTGCCATTTATACTGCCCTTTTCAAGGAATTCTGCGATATCTTTGCTTGGTCATATGAGGAGATGTTAGGCATTGATCCATCTATTGTTCAACATGAGATCCCAACCTATCTTGATGCCAAGCCAGTTCGGAAAAAATTACGCCCCGTGAACCCGCATAAAGTGGCAGCTGTGAAGGCAGACGTTGAAAAGCTATTGAAAGCAGGTTTTATATATCCCGTAGCTTTGACTGAATGGGTGTCTAACCCAGTTCCTGTTGATAAAAAGCAAGGTACTATTCACGTTTGTACGGACTTTCGAGACCTTAATAAAGCCTATCCTAAGGACAGTTACCCCACACCATTTATTGATCAGATCATAGATGCATGTGTGGGTAGTGAGGTATTCTCGTTTATGGATGGTTTCTCCGGCTACAATCAAATCCAAATCAAACCGGAAGACCAGCATAAAACTGCTTTTATTTTCCCTTGGGGTACATTTGCATATAGAAAAATGCCCTTTGGATTGAAAAATGCAGGGGCAACCTTTCAATGAGCCATGAAATTTGCTTTTCACGACATAAAATCCATTGTTGAGCCTTACCTTGATGATCTGCCCACTCATTCTCGCAAGAGGATCCAGCATCCAGATCATTTACGGTTAATTTTTGAGAGATGCAGATACTATAAAATTCGCTTGAATCCCCACAAGTGTGTTTTATGCGTCGAGTCAGGAAGATTGCTTGGATTCATTGTCTCTAGTAGGGGCATTCAGGTGGATCCTTTAAAAGTTGAGGCCATTGTAAATCTACCTCCTCCTCATTCTCTTAGGCAACTTCAGAGTCTACAAGGAAAGTCTAACTTCCTTCGATGTTTTATCGTTAATTATGCCAAGATCACTAAATGTTTCATGCGCCTGCTTAAATAGGACACCCCATTTGTATGGGATGAAACTGCACAACTCACGTTCGAGGCATTGAAGAAAACCTTGTTGTCGGATACTTTATTACGCCCACTAGATTATTCTAGGGATTTTATATTATATCTGGCTGTGTTGGAGTCTACCATTGGGGTAGTGCTAGTTCAGATGGATGACAAGCTCGTTGATCATGTTGTTTATTATCTTAGCCGTGCTCTGGTTGGACCTGAGCTTAAGTACTCCCACGTCGAGAAGTTAGCCTTAGCAGCTGTTTATGCTGTACAGAGGTTATGGCACTACATCTTACTGAGGACCACTACTATAGTGGCGGATGTAAACCCTTTCCAATATGTTTTATCCCAACGGATTGTTGGGGGAAATTTCAATAAGTGGATATTCATTCTCCAAGAGTTTGAATTGGTTTTCCAATCCGCTAAATCCAAAAAGTCCTTAGTTTTTGCCAATCTTATAGTAGAATTTCCTACGAAAGAAGATGTAGCGATTGAAGATGACTCATTCCCAGATGAGCACATCTTCCTCATATCCACCTCTGATCCTTGGTACAGAGATATTCTTATATATCTCCAAACTTTGAAGTATCCTGCCGCTTACTCTAGGGAAGACCGACACAAGTTACGCCTTCATGCTAAAAACTACCTCATTATAGGAGATACATTATATCGACGAGGGGTAGATTCCATCTTGCGTCGTTTCATTACTCATGAGGAAGCAGATATTGTCCTAAATGATTCCCATAGCGGAGCGTGTGGGGGTCATTTATATGGGTTAGCAACGGCCCAGAAGATATTACGTGCCGTGTATTTCTGGCCCACCATATTTAAAGATTATGTGGAAGCAGTGAAACGCTGTCATCCGTGTAATATTTAAACCAGAAAAATGCGGTCACATCCTGCTCCCTTGTTTCCCGTTGTCTCAGTAGGCCCCTTCATGAAATGGGGGATCGATTATATGACATGCAACCCAGCCTCGGTTGTGGGGCATAAATACATCATTGTCGTTGTTGACTATTTCACAAAATGGGCAGAGGCAATGCCTACTTTCAAAGACAATGGGGAAACAACAACTTTCTTCGTGTTTAATCAGATTATTGCTAGGTTTGGTATTCCCAAAGTGATTGTCACTGACCATGGCAGTCATTTTCAAAATAACATGATGACAGAACTAACCACCATGCTCAGATTCCGACAAGAACATTCTTCTCCATATTATCCGCAAGCAAATGGTCAGGTTGAGGCTGTAAACAAGACTTTAAAAACTATCCTTAAACGTACTATTGATGCAGCTCGCTCGAATTGGCACATCATGTTATATCCTACTCTTCGGGATTATCGAACCAATGTAAATACTGCTACGGGTTTTCCCCCCTTCCAACTCGTTCACGGGGTGGAAGCTATTACGCCGATTGAATGCGAAATCCCATCCTTACAGATAGCTATTCATGTGCTACCTGATACGACTGAGCTTGAGGAACGGTTGCTCCATTTAGAACACCTTGATTAACAATGTAGAGATGCGTTGACTGCAAATCAGGCTCATAAGGATAGGGTTAAATCTCAATGCGATAAAACGGTCAAACATAGGGGTTTCTCTGAAGGGGAACTTGTCTTGCTCTGGGACCAAGATAAAGAGCCTCTCGGGGCAGGAAAATTCCAGGCCATGTTGTTAGGACCTTATGTCGTGTCTAAATTTTTGAGTAAAGGCACATATGAATTAGTGGATTATGATGGGAATAAGCTACCTGAGCCTAGAAATGGGCTCTACCTGAAGAAGTACTACGCTTAGGATTAGCACTTTTTCTTGTATATTAATGTATGTATTTTTATGTACATTAGGCTGTCAGTTTCATTTTTTATACTATCTGCTGGTTGTTGCAAATGACTTCCAAGATGTATGTAGGTTTCGCTGATGGCGCCAGCCATCACACTTGTAACCTGGCTTCGGCAGCATGGGTTATCTATTCCCCCTCAGGACAACTTGTTGCCACGGGAGGCACTTGTCTAGGTCCTGCTTCTAATAATGTTGCTGAGTATAGGGCTGTAATTGAGCTCCTATGGGATGCCTTGTCACGAGGCATCACCCAGCTTGAAGTCCGTTTGGATT
>LPNX010520992.1:31084-136429 GCA_001517045.1 Pseudotsuga menziesii
ATGTGGATCATCATCCATCAAAATGCCCTAGAATTAAGCCTGCCCACCATGGCCACTGGGACCTCCTTGGTCCCCGTGATCTCTGTGCCCCCTAGCTTCCTCAGCCTCCTCAGCTTCGGCATCCTCCACCACATCTCTGTATACAAGTAATGTTCTAGCTACCCCTCTGAAAAGACATAGCCAGGCCGGTGGAACCCTAACTACAAACTCCTGCATAGCTACAGGGAGATGCTCTATCCGTATCGTAGGTACTCACTCAGTCAGCCTGCCTAGCTTCATCTCGAGTACCCTAATCAATCCTGGGTCTTCCCCTACAACAGGACGTACGAAGGTATGTGGGTGCCCTTTAGGGCGGACTGGTCCAATATCTGCATTTTGACACATAAATAGGGTTTAGACTTGTGCATATGTATATATCCTATCGTTTGAAAATTCATAAAAATTTGATAATGATAAAAAATAAAAATTACTTACCCATCTCTCCCCGTGCTCCTCTTGGAGGGAGGACAAGGTCGGGATCACCTCGAAAATCTAACCCGACGTATGGAAACTGCTCCAATGCTGGCACCTGCTGTTCCCACCATGTATAGAAATCATCATCATACATGCTATGTACTACATCTCCTCCTCCTTGACGGAGGAAGATATCTCCCCACCGGCTCATCCTCGGCTGACGTGGATGACAGACCTGTAATGGTATAGCAGGGCTCATAGCTAGCACTCTCTCAAAGAAGAACGCTACCAATATACTCTCATAGTCGAAGTTCTTCCATTTTCCCCTCTTACAGTCGGATAATTGCCTCTTCATTATGGGGGAAATTCCTGTGCACCAATCAAAGAGAGCACCTCTAAAGCAGTCCACCGCCACTCTCATCTGAGTCCTGGTGGCCATATGCAACCCTGTTGACCCTGAAAGTCTCACAATAGTACTGGCCAATACCTGAAGTGTAAGATCTTGAATATCTGCAATGAGAACGCTGCTGCCTTTCTTTTGAGTACCCGGTCTGCAGAATACATCGACATAGTTCTAGACACTCAAGGGGTCTCCACCCCTGCCAGTGCCTTCCAAGTTCACCGGTACTCCCCGTTGTGACAACCCGGTTATGAAGTAGATGTCTTGTATGGTAAGCTCCAAAGTCTCACCTTGGATATTGAACATCCCCAAGTCATGGTCCCAGTAATTGACGAAGAACTCTAGTATGCAGACATTGGTCCGCATGGGTGATGTGCAAAAGAACTTGAGAATCCCAATAGTCCTCAATGCTTGGATAGTAGGCGGGCTTTGGAGAGCCTCTTGATCCATCATTTCATGTTCCCTCTCTCTCCACTCCAGCACCATATTTTTCCTGACAAAAACACATAATTTGATTCAGTATTCCATCATAAAAATTTAAAAATTTTGACTATTTTAAAAACATTTGGCCTATCACGCAGCATTTGCGACTGTCCAGTTTGACAAGTCACGGGGTCATTCGCGACTTTCCTATTCAGCAACCCACGAATGAAATGCGCATTCGCAACTTTCATGCCTTGCAACCTGCGAATGCATTTTCCCATAATTTAGGTTGATGAAAAATACTGAATTAACCATTAAATTGAAAATTTGTTTGGATCAAATTGAAGAGCTTAGGGTGTAGATTTACCTGAAGATGACAGATTCTGATTCTGACGGTCCAATTGTCCACGGCGATCGATCAAAGATAGAGGGTAAACTTTCCTTTTTGTTTCAAAAAGTGCAAATGGTATGAAATGTTTTAATTTTCAAACTATTTATAGAAATAATATTTCGTAAAGTGGGTCTTTTTATATAGTTTGAAATGTCAATTGACTAATTTCACCCTCCTTGTGGCTTGGAACAGGTTTACCAACTTTTACAAAGTGTTGATGCTTTTATAGGGTGGTTTTTGCTCTTTCCAACACATGTTGGCATCTTATCACTCCACATTAACCTTAGTAATCAACATTTTTTCCACGGACTATGGTATTTTAAGCCATTAGTCCCTTGTCTCTACCATTGTTATTCCATGGCTAGGATCCCTTTTCATGAGTATCATCCTTATATGCCATTGCCATCCTTTGGTACTCATTCTGTCACTGTTTCAGGCCCAGGGGTCTCCTCATAGCTATTTTTCACGCCAAATAGAGCTTCTTATGAATCTCTTTTTACAAGCTATCTCTTTATAGGACTCCCCAACATTATGGAGTTTCTTTAGTCCCAGGTATGACTCCTTCAAAATAGACTTGACTGTCGAGTTATCTCGTTCGTTCAAGCTCGTTAAGAATATGTGAACGGGCATCCGCATTGGTGGTAGGTTATCTCTTTCTCGAACCATGTGGAATAGTACGAGAAAGGATCACTCTCTTTTATTCAGAATTGAGAAGAGTATTATTAGGTATAGGTTTATCACTTTTCTGGACCTGAGGGACTAAATTTACGGAAAAGGAACACCCGGTTTGAGCTTAGTTTTCTCTTTTTCGTGCTCTGGACCCAAACATGAAAAAGATTCCGAGTGTACTTTGTGTCTTTGTCATGCTTGTTAAACACTCAAGAACAAAGCAACGATTTTATTGTTGTAAGCCCCATTTCTCGTAACCAAATGGATCTTTTTGAGTGATCTTGCTTTCCTTCACACTCATAAAACTCAAGCTATTTTATGCTGTTTTGGAAGGAGCATTGGGTAGGTGGTAATTTAACCTTTTTCAGACCTTCCCGACTAAGTACGAAAAAGGTTCACCTTTTCTTCTTCAGAATTTAAGAGAGTTCTTCTGTGGTTTGTTTTATACTTTTTCGGCCTTAGGAGACTAAATTGGACAAAAAAGGACCCCCCTGGAGTCTTCTTTGGCATTTTCAAACTCTCTAAATGTGAAAATACCGCATGAACATGTACTATTTCGGGCTCATTAAATCCATGGATCAGTGTATCAAGCATTATTTTCCCATCTCTTCAAGCTTGTTAAAAAATGAAGAGGGAACCGATTTGACTTTCCTGGACTCGTTAAAACTTAACAGGGAAGGTAAGGAAGAAGTTTTCTCTTGTTTTCAGTAATGGTAGCATGTCATCCTTGAACATAGAACTCTTTGCTTTCTGATATCCATGTTTCAGTATACACTTGTGTTTAGCTATCACTTTGAGCTTTTACTCCTCCTCTTGTCCATTATACCTGGGGAATTTGATCATGTCTCCTACATGACAGATAAGTCTAGTTGTTCTATCTATTCGTTGTATGCTGCCTTGGGTCATCTCTATGTTATGCTCACTGTTCAAGGAATATAATCAATGTCTGACCTATCACCTGATCCCATCACTGTTATATATGTTCTTCATTTACTTGTGTCTCCCTTCATTTGCCCAGTTCCTAGTCACTCTTGTGATCCGTTGGAGGATCCATTGCCTTACTTATCACCGTATGGTTCTGTTTCAGCACCTCCTGATGACGACGACCTATAGTTTTGACGATAGTACCTCTGGATTCACTTTCATCATTGGTGAAATCCTTTGCTTCAGTTGTCAATTATCACTTATTGGTTGACAAACTGTTGAATCCTCTCCATGTTCGACTTCAACTTACCCTTATTCACATGGCTTGGATTATACTGGTTCTTTGGGATAATCTGACGATACATCGTAGCATCAACCGCTTCTGATGAAGCATCACTCAATAGCTTCAGGTTTGATTCCATAGGTGTGGCCATAGCCTTGCAGTCCATCATCCCAAACCTCTTCAATATCTCTATTGCATACTTTCCTTGTCCGAGGGATATTCCATCTGCATTTTGCCACAACTCCATGCCTAGAAAATTGTGCATCATTCCCGAGTGCTGCATTTCGAACTTGGCATCAAACTTTATCTTCGTATCAGCAATCAACCCATCCATACCTGTTACAAACAGATCATCTACATATAGTAGGATCATCACTGAGTTTCCATCTTCAACCTTGTAGTAAAGGTTGGAATCTGCTTTACTTTTGGTAAATCCCAAACTGGATAGAAATCTATCAATTTTTCTGTACCATGTCTTGGGTGCCTATTTCAAAACCTACAGGTCTTTCTTCAATCTACATACATGAGAATCCATGTCATATGTCTCAAAATCAAGTGGTTTTTCTACATACACTTCCAATTCTACTACACCATTCAAGAAAGTAGTCTTGACATCCATCTGGTGTATCCTCCATTTCATCACTGCAGCCAGATAAAGTACTGATCTAATGGAAGTTTATCTAGCTACAGGTACAAAGGTTTCTTCATAATCTATTCCTTCTTTCTGGGAGAAACCACGAGCCATGAATCTTGTTTTATGTTTTTCTATGCTACCATCTCCAGCATGCTTGATTTTATAGATCCATTTGGAAGTTCCAATTGACTTCCCTTCTGGTCTTGTGACAACATCCCAAACATCATTTTTCATGATCGATTGATACTCTTTGATCATAGCATCCTTCCATTCTTTCCATTCTACTGCTTCTTCATAATTGGAAGGTTCTTTATCGATAAAATCGCATAGTAATGCTACATATCCGAAGCAGGATCTGGGCCTCTTTCTTTCTCTGTGATTCTCTTCTGGAGCCCCATATCTTTCTGCACCTTAGATAGCTTCTCGTACCCAAGTAGGTTTCCTCTTATGAGGATTCTTCTCTTGATTTGGATCTACAAGTCTTTGTGGTTCTTCAAATTATCGATCTTCTTCTTGAGTTTCTTCATTCATGGTTTTGTCATGAATTCTGGGTGCTTTTGCTTCTTCAGGTTCTTCATTAGGTTTCTTTCTAGATTTGTTGTAAGATGTATATTCATCAAATGTCACATCCCTACTGATGTCAATCTTATTGAATCCTAGGAAATATATTATGTAAGCCATTGAGATTTCAAAGTATCCCACAAATATACCCTTCTTTCTTGAAGGATCTAGTTTTGTTCTCTTCTCTTTTGGAATGTGTATGTACACAAGACAGCCAAATATTCTGAGATGGCTGACTTCTTGTTTCTTTCTAGAGAAGACTTCTTTAGGAGTCTTGTTCTCGAGTACTCTGTGTGGAGTACGGTTCTGTACATAGTCCATTGTTCTGGCAGCTTCTTCCCAAAGATGCATAGGAATATCTTGATCATAAATCATAGCTCTTGCAACTTCCATGATAGTTATGTTCTTCCATTCTGCAATCCCATTCTGCTGTGGATTATAAGGAGTGGAAAATTCCCTCTTAATCCCTGAGTCTTTGCATAACTCTTTGAATTAATTTGATGTGAATTCTCCGCCATTATCTAATCGAAAGGTCTTAATATTTTTTTCAGTGTGATTCTCGATCAAGGCATTGAATTCCTTGAACTTGCTGAATACTTCATGTTTGTTCTTCATGAAGTAAATCCATGTCGTCCTAAAAAAATCGTCAATAAAATAAACATAGTATACATACCCACTTAGAGAACTTGATGACATTGGACTGCATACATCGGAGTGGATGATTTCCAAGATTCCTTTTGCCTTGCTCTTGCTGCTATTGATGTAATTGTAACTTCAAAATGTATTCATCCGTATTTCTTATGTATTGTAACCTGATGTTTATTTTGGGATGTATTGTAATGTATTTGAGTCATGTCCTACCTCGATGTTTATACCGGGAAGTTTCTATAATGAGAAAGTCATGTCAATTCATTGTGGGTAACCCTCTTGTGGTCAAGGGTTAAAGTCCCCATAGTTGTGGGGCCCTTGGGTTATTATACTATACTAGTGAAGTCTACCCTAGGTGAGTCATTGTAAGTCGACGACATAGTCCCCACCATTGCATTACCCTCCTATTGGTCATAGGAGGAAAAGTCCCCACAAGTGGTGGGGCACTAGGGTTATTAGACACTCCTAGAGATGTTGGCTCTAGTAAGTAATTGTTAAGCGAGGCCGACATGTTGGAGTGGGTTCCAAGTGAATGGAAGAATATAAATAGAGAGTGAGAGCCTCTCTATTTATCATACTCATACACACACTCACTCAATGGGGTGCATGAGTGAGAGAGGAGAAGCTCTCTCAGTATGAGAGAGAGAGAGACTGCTGCTGTCGGGAGATCATCTTACTATTTTCTGGTTTTACCTTTGGTGCTGATTATATCTCTAAGGAAGTTGTGGGGTTTTCTCCTTTATGGTTTCCCCAAGGAAAATTATTTGTTTCTCTTGTCTCTTGTGTTGTGCTTGTGTTTTACTGCTGTGCATGTTATTCTCTCAGTTAAATATCCTATGATCGTAATGCTATCTTGAATAATAAAAATCTAACATGGTATCAGAGCTAACCTGAGAAGAAGACATTGTGCAGCTACAGAATCTAGGGCTTCTTACTTTTTGGGTCTCTCTCCACAATCCATCAGCAAAAGTATGCTAGGTTGACTTTGCATTGAAGGGCGCATCTTTCTGTCGAAGCGGAATTCGATTCTGAGCATTTTTCAGTTTTTATGCGGGAAATTAGGGATTTCTATAGAAGAGGAATTTTTGAGTGAGCCCAGCATAGGATTTATCTCCTCATCAAAATCAAAGTTTAGAGACCTGGATCAAGAAATTTGGTTGGGTGAAACTATGGGAAATTCAAACCCTAGTTTGACCCCGAGCTAGAAAAACCCTAAATACTAAAACTGCTAAGTTTTGGTACATTCACTATATCCCAAGATTGGCCAAAGTTCAGGAATTTAAATTTGCGAGGCCCTAATATAAAATATTGATGTACACTGTATCCAAAATTCAACCTTAGATTCACTATATTCTAGGAGATATGATCCCTCCAATGTAGGGTTCCAGCCTCTTCTAGAATTCATCCCTAAATAGGACACCTAGGGAGAATTGCAATATATTGGGCTACAAAGGTCCCAATGGAATTCCTGAAGATGTTCCAGAAAGGGCACGGAATGTACTTTCAGTGATCTAAATATTAGACTTATAATATGAACCAGTGACATGTGGAATGCCATACAACTTTGTTGTTCTGAATAGTCCTATAATAGGTTACCTTGGTAAAATGATCATAAATCCCAATTGGTGAAACCAATTATGATGAAACCTATGTTGTGGATCAAGGACATGCGATGTTACCTTAGTACAAAATTTCAGACACAAAAGAGTAGTAATTTCAGAGATATGACAGAAACAGTAATAGGCATTTCTGCAGAAGAAATTGGAAAACTAGGGCTTCTTGTTCTAGGAGCTTCCCTCCACTGTTTTCAAAAAAGGAGTACATTCAACAGCTCCATTTGAAGATATCTATCTGTCTATCCAATCAGATCTAAAAGATTCCAAGTTTTAAAATCAGGGTTTCTGTGACAAATCCTAGATCAGCCAGCTCTGGAACCAAGACAGACACCTCAAATAGGTAAGATCTAGTCCTTTGCTATTTTCATTTGAGGTTCTCATTTCAAAGTGATTTATCACATCAGCTTGATGTTAAGCTTGGTAAAGTTGACAACTTCCAAGCATGGAAGTATATGATCTCTCTGAAGAAAATGAATTGGACACCTACATGAGTGGAGAGGTTCCAGTTTCAGAGGGAGATGAGGCTAGAAGCCTTACTCATGAAGAACTTGGTCAAGACCAAGAAGATCATTGCTGATTTAGTCACGGATCAACTTGTACTCTCCACAAATACACCAAAGATGTTTGATTCCTTAACCAAGCTATTTGAAGGGAAGAACATACATCAGAAGATGACCTTAAGAAACCAGTTGAAGAATGTGAAGATCCAGAATGCAGAGACCATGCAGTCATAAGGGTCTCTCAAATCAAAGAACAACTTGAAGCGGAAGTGAAGAATGTAGAAGTGGTGATAGCCACCTTGAATAGCCTCCCAGGATCATGGGATTCATTCATGCAAGGAATGTGTGCTAGAAGGAAGTGATTACTTTCAGCAGACTCAGAGAAGAAGAAGAAGCTCGATTCATAAGAAGAGAAGGGAAGATGGAAGAAACTGAAGATCAAGCTCTCACCATACAAAGAAGATCCCTCAAGCGATAAGGAATATGAAGATCTCAAATCTTGAAGAACTTCTTATCCACCTTAGCATTTGGATAAGAAACAATGCTATTATGAATAAAGAAGACGATGAAGTTGAAGGATAAAAAAGGAGTCTATCTATGAAACAAATAAAGATAAGTATTCAATTGTCATTTCATGATATTGTTTTGTTATGCATTTGTTTATATTCAATTGATGTATTATGCATGATAGGATGTTTGCATTAATGACAGTATACTACTAATATGCATGTGATGGCTAAGTAGCTCATGTTGCTATACAACTCTCCATTGCTACTTATCTAGAATGAAACCTCTTTGTTGACATATTGGATTAGTGCACAATCTCAATGTTGTCCTGGTAGAGATGGAAGGCATCTAGAAAGTTTTAGTGAAATATGGATGAATGTTGTATTGGCTAAAGCAGTTGCATGATTATATATTTATGCATAAGAATTTGCCAATATGAATATTCCTTATGAAATGTTTCTAACCATACAAATGCATTTGACTTGTAGGAAAGATTGAATACATAATCGCCTACAAGCAAACAAGGATGAGACTTGTTCTGAAGAACAAGTGACGACAGTTCAAGATGAAGAATAATATGACGAATGTAGCAACATCATTGGTACAGAACCTTCCAGCTATGAAGAAGTTCAAGAAGAATGATGTCTAGGATGTAGTATCGATACATGAAGGGAAGTTCGTAGTTCCATCATGCAGTAGATGGAAACATTGTGGGATACAAAGCAAGATTCATAGCACAAGGCTTCTCACGAAAAGATACATAGACTACGAAGAGACATTTGCAGCCACTAGAAGTGAAGTGACATGACATGAATAATCATGTGCGCAAATGAAAGAAGGACTTGTACGAGTTCAGAATACACCCATGGGATAACACACACATGATGAGCTTGATGAATATCTTAACCTTTGCTACAATGTTGATAAAGGCTGACAAGCTCACAGATGGATGTGAGAAGAACTTTTGAAAAAGTTCAAAATAGAGGATCTTGGTATCCAATGATCCTAGATGGATACTACTTGTCACTCCAATAAAAAATGTTTCAGTGCATAGAGTATGGAAGACAGAGGGAGTATGATGCTCCGCTTCAAGAGGGAGTGATTGCAAAAGATCCTGAGGTTTGACATGGTACAACAGGATGGATAGATTACTGATGACTCTAGGCTTTACTGAGAGTAAAGCAGATTACAACCTTTGCTTCAAGGTTGAAGACGAAAGACTAGTGATGCTCCTGTTATGTGTCGATGCACTATTGTTCTAGGCATGGAGGTGTAGACAAGGGAAGTATGCAGTAGAGATCCTGAATAGCTTTAGGATGACGGACTACATGACCACACTTATGGCATCGAACATGAAGCTATTGAGTGATGCTTCATCAGATACAATTGATGCTACAATGTATCGTCAGATGATTAGGTCCTGGATGTACCTAAGGCTAGATAAATGCTTTGCTGTGAACACATTGAGACATGTTCACCTGATGTTTGCAAAGCATGTAGTGGTACAGTTGATTATGGGCTCAAGTACGATGTGAATTAGAAGATTAACTTGGAGGGTTATGTTGATTCAGATTGGGCAGGCAGTGCCATTGATAGGAAGAGCACTTTAGGGTGTTGCTTCAATATGGGATCAAGTGTGATCTCTTGGTTTAGCAGGAGGCAATCCTGTGTGGCACTAAGTATAGCTGAAGTAGAGTATGTCGTAGCCTATTCAGCTAGTTGTGAGGAAGTATGGCTACAGAAGCTATTGTTTGATTTATTTGATCTACAGATGGATGCTACTTGTATACATTGTGACAACTAGAGTTGCATGAAGTTGTCAGAAAATCCAGTGTTCCATGACAAGTCAAAGCACATCGAGATCAAGTATCATTATATCAGGGATATGGTGCAGAGAGGAGCAGTGAAGCTCCAGTATGTTGCAACGGAGGAACAAATAGCTGATGTGTTAATGAAGCCATTGGCCAGAGTGAAGTTTGAGTACTTCAGGGAGAAGCTTGTTGTTCTCCAGATTGAGGTTTCCTCCAAGGGAAATTGATGAGTCCCAAAACCATTCTTACGAGCAGGTCAGACGTAAGGGCTGAGCCATTCTATCATGGTGAGAGGATTCAGTTCCTTCCATGTCAGATATGAGTGCTAAGATCCAAATACATTCTAATGATAAGGTCAAATGTAAGGGTTGATCCATTCTGTCATGGTGAGAGGATTCAACTCCTTCCATGTCAAATATGAGTGCTGGCCATTCTATCGAGTAGGACAGATGTAAGGGCAACTGCCACTCTCCGGGAGAGTGGAGGCACCTGGTCCATTACCAGGTAGGTCAGTCTGGGACTGGGGGGCATTCTGTCATGGTGAGAGGATTTAGTTCCTTCCATGTCAGATGTGAGTGCAGGGCATTCTGGCGAGGGTGTCGGACTTGTTTCCTACCAGGTCAGATTTAAGGGCAACTGCCATTCTTCAGGAGAATGGAGGCACCTAGTTCGTTACCAGGTAGCTCAGTCTGGGAGTGGGGACCATTCTGTCATGGTGAGAGGATTCAGTTCCTTCCAGGTTAGATGTGAGTGCAAGCCTTTCTGGCGATGGTGAGAGGATTCAGTTCCTTCCAGGTTAGATATAAGTGTTGAAGCCTTTTCACAAATGTTAGTGATGTGATGTCCTATCATGCTGGTGAATGTGAGTGTTAGGACTTTCTGATGTGATTGTAGGTTACTACATGATCAGATGTGAGTGTTGGGCATGCCTTTCTGACATGTGTTAACACCTAAGTTGTACTTAGTGGTTTTTTATCAAGTGATCCTGGTGAACTGGAAAAGGATAACTTGTTCGAACTTAAGAAGACCTTTGGAAGTACTTCTGGGAAGTGCTTGTTTTACTATATCACATGTTCATGCCCCATGGGGAAATTATAATAAATGTTCTAGCATGATAGTGTCTATAAAAGACTCAGTCTCTTAGACTTTATTTGTCAATCCAATCAGCCTAGGGTGTTTTTTCCCTTGGTTATTATTGGTTGTTGAATAAACGACTGATAATTTCTGAGTTTTTCACTCCATACCTCCAAAGTTGGGGTGGTCGGCTTGGAATTTATGCCTATTGAGGTTATTAGAGTCTATGTGTCAATGTATAAACATTCTAGGCATCATGGTCGAGTCATATGAACATGCCTAAGTCCCCCTAGGTTTTTTCAACTTTTTTAAATTTTTTATTTTCTCAGCGTTTTTTATTAAAATTTAATTTTTCCAAAACTTATGCTATTTTTTAATAGTTTAATTGGAAAAATTGGTTTTGAAATAAAAAAGTGGGCCAAATAATCAGTTTCAGTCATGTAGGTGCTCATTTTCAAGCTAAGAGCACCATGTAAACCCATGGACCCACTATTTCCTAGTTTTGGGTGATTTTCCATCACTCAGGTCAGAAAGCCCCAAAAAATCAATTATTGATTATTTTATTTAATAAATTGATGAATAATGGAGCAAATCTAAAATCCTATATCAGTGGATTCTCAGTCGATTTGATTGAAATCAGTCAGATCTGAACCAGATTGACTGGATCTGACAAATCCTTGACTGAAGGAGGTGATCTGGATAGATCCAGAGTTGAAATTCAACATCCTTTATGGGGAATTTTTCCATCCCTCTCTCCTTCACACGTTTGAGCTCATCTGGATGAGTTTTGCTGGATGTTTCAGTCAACAGGTTGAGGTGTCAATCATATCAGCCCCCCAATTGACAGTTGCACTCAGTGAGACTCAGATCTATCTCAGCTAGAAATAGATCAAGCATTGATAGACTCTCCTTTAGCTACAGTTGTCTATATCCTTGGGATTTTCACCCCCCTAGGCTGGATCTCCTTTTTTTGTATAACTAAATCTCAGGCTGCCTCTTCCAAGCTAGTTAGAGTTGGATTGAAGGGCTTGCTATTGTAATATTGTTGTAATCTTTTTATTGTTGGAATAAATAAGCTTTGTATCCCAAATGGTGTAATGCTCTCATGTGTGTGGATTAAGCATTGTCTTATGGCTAATGATGTTGCCGGCTTTTCTCTCAATTTTTGCATCTGAACCCTGTCTGGCTTGAACGATTCAGCTGAATCAATAGGAGTATAGTTGGGAAAGTAAGGTTACTTCTTTTTCTTATATCTCATAGAATATATGTTAGAATATCTAGATTATACATGTTTAATAAGTTTACTTGCATGTAATTCTTGTCTCTTTTTCATATATATATCTAGATCTCATGAGGTTTCATGTAGGATTGTGTGTTTAGCTTTCAGGTAGCAAGGATTGGATGAGTTTTGGATCTAGTTTGACTCCACTGTACATCCAAAAGATTTGTTAAGACATTTCCCCTCTGTATTGCACTAACAATTTTCCATTGCAGATCCATCCAACAATGGGCCTTTCCCCTTCTCTTCCTCCTTTCTTTTAAAATCAATCTTCCCGTTACCTATCTCTCCCTCTTATGATCAGATCTAGTTCCAACAATTGAATATATATTGTTAGATCTATTTTATAATAATTTTTCTACTTATATCTATAATTTCATAAAGAATATCAGTTCATAAAGATAGATCTAGGTGTAGGAAATTCCTTTTTTGCAAGTAGCTAAAGCATAGATCTAAAGCTTGCTCATAAGGTAGCTTCCTTTTTTGTTCTTCAAAGATTTAAATTATGCAATAAAAGTGCACATCTCATTGGCTTCCCAAACAGAAAGCCAAGATCCCAAGGAAAGATTACTTTCCTTGGTTCCTTTTTGCAGAAATTAGATTACCCCTGTTTAACAATTTTAACTTAGTTTTTTTTTTTTGGTAATTAGCGTGGTGACCCAAAACACTTTTAAAGTGTGTTTGGGAACATTTGATTTTAATTGATTGATTTTTTTTAGTAGGTCTAACATAAAATAGAAGGAGACTCTACCAAATTTCCTACTCTTGGATGAACCAGAGCTTCCCGGAAGCTTCCCCCACCGTTGTGTTTTAATTCAAGCGTGTTACAAGCTTGTTGTAAGCCTTTGGAACCCAGATAACAAGGACCAAAGTGCATCAATTTCAATTTTCTGATATTGTAAATTTCTGCTAATAAAAAGAAGAGGTACTTTCGAATAGGCTCTTTCGAGCCTATTCACCATCCCCCCTGGGGGGATTTGCGTCGGTGTCAATTTTTTACTTTTTGTTCATCTATTTTCAATCTAGAATAGTTCTAATCTATAGGGTATTATAATTTCATTTATTATCATTTCCATATTCCATATTTGATATTTCAAAGTAATCTTAATACTTACCCCACAACTTCCCGATTGACCCGAAAGGGGAAAGAGATGCATGGTGGGACTAATCAAAAAACCAGAATTGTGTATCTATGTTTTCCTTTTCATCAATTGTTTCATCAGATATTATAAAATTAACCCCTCCTTTATTCCTTTATTGAGATCCACTCGGATCAAAAGAGGTAACTGGAGGGTTTTCTTTTTAACAAGAACACCCATCTCAAAATTTACTAAAATTGACAAGACTCCGGTGTGTATGGTCTGCACTTGGCTGTGGTTCGTTCGATCAGTCAAGCTGTATCAAAAGAACTTGAGTGACTATAATAATTAGGATTCACTCTCCCAATTTGACAAACCATCAGGTGAAAATCCAACACCTAGATCAAACCATTATGGTGGCAAAATACCCAAAGGAAGCAGGAACTCCTGAAAAGTGACCTCAGGGCACCAATATCTGTCACACCCTAATGGGTGTGTTATGAACAATATCCCCAGAGACTCCATTCAGCCCACATATTCCTTGTAGATAGCCATGAAGGTTTAGTTTTGGACATACTCCAAGTACTCTCGGGTATATCTGGAGTCCCCCCCCCCCCCTTCACCTAATTTTAATCAACTCATATTTCACATTAACTTAAAATGTACCAAGAGGCAATTGAAAAACTTTCACTCCAAGCACATGCAAGTACATTTACTATATTTTGACTCCATTTTAAGGCATTGGTTATTTTCTTGCTATATATATATTGTGTCTAAGCATTGTGCTTTCGTGCGCTCATTTTGTATCTTGTAATCTATGGTTTTTTATGGTTAAATTTCAAACTCCTAAGTAACTCATTCAATTTAACATCACCATACTAAATAATTTTTCCTTAGTAACTTAATAGGGTCTACCCCCCTTGGCTTCATTAGGAGTTGAGCCTAAACGAAGGAGTCAAGAACAAGGTGACATCCTTGACTCGAGACTTTCCCCCAAGAACACACCAAGTGGCTTGAAGATTTTTTCCACATGACCTAGGTGTGTGAAAGGAGACAACAACGAGTAGGTCAGATGTAAGTGCTAGGCGAAGACCTACCTGATGGCTAGGCCTACAACCAGCATGAAAGAAGGCTGGCTCTGTAGAACTTCCTAAGACAAGATAGAACACATGATGATGACTAGATGAGATCCAGATTGAGCTATGATCCAGATCCAGTTATGATGACTCTAAGAGATTCAAATCGAGTGATGATCTAGATATAATAGTGATGATCGAGATCAAGTGATGATCCAGATCTAGTCCAGTGATGATGATCCAGATCAAGTGATGATCCAGATCTAGTGATGTTGATCCAGATCCAGTGATGATCTCCCATGATGATCCAAATTGAGAGATGATCCAGATTTAGTGATGATGATCTAGATCGAGTGATGATCCAGATCCAGTGATCATGATCTAGATTGAGTGATGATCCAGATCAAGTGATGATGATCTAGTGACGATGTTCCAGATCGATTATGATCCAGTGACAATATTCCAGATCGAGTATGATCCAGTGAAAATGATCCATATCGAGAGATGATACAGATCCAGATGAAAGATGACTTGAATATGAAGATGACTTGAATATGCAGATGACGAGAAGAACCAGAGAAGAAGACCAGTGATGGAAATTGTGTCGAGAGAATAGCTTGCTAGTTAAGAGGGAGTGTTGATGTAATTGTAACTTCAGAATGTATTCATCCATATTTATTATGTATTGTAACTCGATGTTTATTACAGGATGTATTGTAATGTATTTGAGTCATGCCTTACCCCAATGTTTATACTAGGAATTTTCTATAATGAGAAAGTCATGTCAAGTCATTGTGGGTGACCCTCCTATTGGTCAAGGGTTAAAGTCCCCACAGTTGTGAGGCCCTTGGGTTATTAGACTATCCTAGTGAATTCGACTCTAGGTGAGTCATTGTAAGTTAGAGCAATAGTTTCCACCATTGTGTTACCCTCCTATTGTTTAGAGGAGGCAAAGTCCCCGCAAGTGGTGGGGCACTAGGTTTATTAAACACTCCTAGAGATGTCGGCTATAGTAAGTAATTGTTAAGTGAGGACGACATGTTGGAGTGGGTTCCAAGTGAATGGAAGAATATAAATAGAGAGTGAGAGCCTCTCTATTTATCATAGTCATACACACACTCACTCATTGGGGTGCATGAATGAGAGAGGAGAATCTCTCTCAGTCTGAGAGAGAGAGACTGCTGCTGTCGAGAGATCATCTTACTATTTTCTGGTTTTACCTTTGGTGTTGATTCTATCTCTGAGGAAGTTGTGGGGTTTTCTCCTTTATGGTTTCCCCGAGGAAAATTATTTGTGTCTCTTGTCTCTTGTGTTGTGCTTGTGTTTTACTGTTGTGCATTTTATTCTCTCAGTTAAAGATCCTATGATCATAATGCTAGCTTGAATAATAAAAATCTAACAGCTACTTGGAAATGTCTTATTTCTATTCTTTCCTTTCGTACATCCTTTGCAGACCCCATCATGTTTTTCTTGAATTCCTGGAAGACCTTCAACATCTCTGCTTACAAGTGGTAGTGCTCTATAATGCACATGTGCAATCCTTCTATGCCAAATCTCATTTGGCTCTACTATGTCATGGACCAAGTCTTGTTCTAGATGGCCCTTTAATTTGTATAATCCTCCTTCTTGTTCTCCAATCACTACTGCATCATCGATAGTCTTTCCTTATCGCCACATGATGACTTGACCATCTATAAATGCAACCCTAATTCCTTTTGCATCTAATAAATATATGGACGGAAGGTTTTCTTTAGTCCTACTACAAAAAATACTTTCATTATCATAGACTTTCCAGAGTCTAGCTTATAGGAGGATTCCCCACTACCTTTTATTGGATATTGGTAGTCATCTCTGAGCTTCACATTGTGAGGTGATTCATGTTCTTATAGTCTCACAAAGGATTCCATGAATCCTGTCATATGCTTGGAAGCCCCACTGTCTATAAGCCAATCATTGCTTCCATGTGTGATATTTCTCACGAGAGCAGAAATCAAAACATATTCTTCATCACTTGAAGAATCTTCACTTTCATATTTGGTGTTCTTTGTGGAAGGTTCATCATCCTCTACAGCATCAGCATGATGTCTTGTCTTGTTGTTTTTCACCTTGTGAGAGTTCCTTTTGCTTTTAGGACAATCTCTTGCAAAGTATCCTATTTCATCACAAGTATAATATCTGAGTTGAGATTTCTTGTGAGAAGAGTGCTTACCTTTAGAATGATGATGATGATGGTCCCTTCTGAGTTTCTTGGATTGAACTGTGAGAGCTTGATATTGAATTCCCATATTCTATTCTCGAGCTACTATCCAACCTTCTTCTTGTGAACATTCTTCCCAAAGTCTACTAAACTTGACTAACTTCTTTCTGGCACAAATCCCTTGAATGAAAGAGTCCTACGTCCTAGGGAGACCATTCAAGGTGGTCATTACAATATCTGCATTTTCCACTTCTTCATCTACTGCTTCTAGTTGTTACTTGATATGAGAAACTCTAGTAAAGTAAGACTGGATGGTCTCTGCATTTTGAATCTTCACATTCTTCAGTTGGTTTCTTAGAGTCATCTTCTGGTTTATGTTCTTCCCTTCAAACAATTTTGTCAGGGAATCAAACATAGCTTTAGGTGTCTTCAGGGAGGACACTTGTGGTATGAGGTGATACTTGATTGAATCAGCAATAATCCTCTTTTCCATAACCAACTTCTTCTTGTGTAAGGCCTTAGCCTCATATCCCTATAGAACTAGAACCTCCTCATTGATATAGGAGTCCAACTCATTTCCTTCCAAGACCAGGGAGATCCTATACTTCCAGGCTCGAAAGTTATTAGCTCCCTCAAGCTTTTAATCAAGCTTGGTATTATGAGACATCTTTAATTGAGAACCTCAAATGGAAATACAAAATATTTAGATCTTACCAGGTCAAGATGTCAAATCTAGATTTGGAGCTGAAATCCTACAATGCTGGTTCAGGAGCAAATTAGGGTTTTGCTTTTCTGGAGTTTTTTTCCAACCAAATGCTTTGAATTTGATCCCTAACTTTGATTTTGGTGAGGAGATCAATCTAGGTCTGGGCTCATTGAAAAATCCCTCTTCTGTGAAAAGCCCTAATTTTTGGCAGCAATGTCGGGTCAAAAACTGAAAAACCTCAGAATTGGATTATGTTTCAATAGAAATATGCGCCCTAGGGAGGATATTTGTTCCACCCTACTTTTTCTGAAAATCTCTGGAGAGAGATCCATAAAATAGGAAGCCCTAGCTCCCGCAGCTACACAATGTCTTCTTCTCAGGTTAGCTCTGGTACCATGTTAGATTTTTAACACTAAGCTAGCATAACATTACGATATTTAACTAAGAGAACAACAAGCACAACAATTACACATAAGAGACAATGAACATAGTGTTTTTCCTTAGGGAAACCATAAATGGAGAAAACCGTGCAACTTCCCCAAAGATAGAATCAACACCAAAAGTAAAACCCCAAAACAGTAAGATGATCTCCTGACAGCGATAACCTCTTTCTTCCTTGCCCCAGTGTCTTTCTCTTCCTCATCTATGCACTAAAACTAAGTGTGGATGAGTGTGTGATAAATAGAGAGGCTGGCTCTCTATTTATACTAATTCCTGACTTGACTAAACCCTATAAAGGTTGACCTCTCTAGGAGACTCTAATAACCATAGTGCCCCAAAAATGTGGGGAATTTAACCCTTAGACAATAGGAGGGTTACCCACCTTGACTTGACATGACTTTTTTACATTATAGAAACTCACGATAGGAACATCGCGGCATGACGTGAATCAAGTACATTACAAATACATCCCAGAATAAACATCAGGTTACAGTACAGAAGAAATACAAGTGAATACATTCTGAAGTTACAATTACATCAACAAGGACACGAGGGTACGATCTCTTTGACACTTCTACTTTCAAAACATTTATTGAGAGAAGTGTGAAATTTGAAGAAGAGTCAATTCCAGATTTTGAGCTTGCACCGGGGGAATGCTCCTCTCCTCAGCCATTCGAAGATGTAAGTGATGATGAATGCTCTGTTTTATCTGATATTTATGATAAAAATGTTGTTGAATATTATATTTCTGTATATGACTCACCATCTTGGCCCAAGTGGGTTGGAAAAATTGTACAAGAAGCTGGGGAATTGACAGGAAATCCCCATGAGCCTAGAAAGACTAGATCACAAATTAGTAAAGCTTCCTTTGCAAGTGATAGTGCTATTTCTGAGAACTATTATATGATGGTTGGGTATGATCCTTAGACATATCATCAATATTGTACTGACCCTAGATTTTAATCAGCAATGGAATATGAATTTCAGTCCCTCCAAGACAACAATACATGGGGATTGGTTCCCCTTCCTCCCAAGAGGAAGTTTGTTCAATGCAAATGGATTCTGGACCAAAATTGATCCTGATGGTTCTGATTTGAAACATAAGTAAATTTTAGTTTCTAAAGGCTATTCTCAGGTCCTTGGTGTTGATTACATAGATACCTTTGCGCCGGTTGCAAAGGTGGACTCAATAAGACTAGTTCTAGCACTAACAGCTAGTAAAGGTTGGGAAGTTCAGCACATGGATGTAAAGAGTGCATTCTTGCATGGTGAAATATATTAAGATATCTATATGCAGCAAAATTAAGGTTTCAATGCTTAAAAAATCACTGTATGGACTCAAGTAAGCCCCCAGGGCTTGGTATGCAAAAATGGATGCTTGCTTGCTTTCAATTGGCTTCACTAGATGCAAATCAGACCCTAATGTGTATTTGCAGCAACATGATGGTATATTTCATGTCATTGTTATTTATTTTGGTGATATTATTATTATAGGTATCTGCTCGAATTTAATTGGCCAAATCAAGTCATCTTTGCACAATGAGTTTGCCATGACAGACCTAGAATTGCTAAGGCAATTTTTGGGCTTGGAAATTGAGAAAAATGGTAAGGGAATCATGCTGAGTCAGACATAGTATGATTCATACCTGATAAATATTTTTAACATGGCTGAGTGTAAGGCATACAATTCTCCCTTTCTTTCTAGTATTAAAATGCATGAATTTGGCAATTCTCCACTAGTGGATTTTACACTATACAAGAAAACTAGTGGGAAGCTTGCTCTACCTTACTCACACAAGACATGATTTGTATTATGTTGTGAGTGTTGTATAAATACATATGCACCACACATATGATCTCCATTGGAGAGAATAAAATAGAATTATTCAATATGTCCAGGGAACCAAGAACTTTTGGGGTGCACTACAAAGCTAGTTCCTAACTTCAACTAGTTGGATTTTTTTATTCAGATTGGGACGGTGATCCAACTGACAGAAATTCAACTTCATGTTTGATAAAGGTCCCATTTTTTGGTCAAGTAAGAAAAAACACACTATTTCACTTTCATCAGCAGTGTCCGAGTACATGGCAACAGTCAATGCTGCTACATAGTGTGTTTGGTTGCAGGGAATTCTTTCGGAGTTTGGTGTCACAATTGATTCTCCAACCAACATTTGGGTGGATAATCAGAGTACCATCAAGATATATAATGATCAAGTACATATGCAAAGTAAAAATCACATAGAGTTGTACACGCATTACATTCGGGGCTTAGTGCATGACAGGGTGATCTCACTATAGTATTTCCCATCCACCGAGCAAACTGTTGATATTTTTACCAAGTCTTTCACTGAGAATAACTTGACCTACTTGAGATATTTGCTTTGGGTGATTGAAGGATGATAATTTTATGTTATATTATTGCAGGTCCAGCCCCGTGTCCATTCTTGAGGGAATGTTTTTCCCATGAGGTTTTCCTTTTGTTCCTCGGTACACATGGACAAATAAAATTGTAATTTCTGAATTATGTATTTGAGGTGACTTGAGCCATTGTTTCCAAGACCTCCATCATTTTGTGAGCTGTACTTAGTTATTGGATTAATGGAGGGTGTTAGAACAATAATCCATCATTAGTAACTTAGTTACACTAATTAGTCAATTTTATTCCTTTATAAGCTTTAATACACTATTAGGTGGACTAGGGGTTCTTAGATGGACATATGCCAAGTCATAATGAGCCTTTCACACCCACATGAGAATTCCAGCTCAGTAAAAATCCACATATGTGCCTTCATCATTGATGGTGGACTGCCATTCATTGAATGTAGACAGGAAAATTGACTTGGAGCGCTAGAGTGGGATTTTGGCCAAATTTGGCTTGATTTGGTGCATTAAATGTTGCATTGAGACTCTAAACCACCCAAATTTCCACACCCAAACTCTCCAAGGTATAATAATTGGTATAAAACACATAAGACATGGAAAATCAGCAATTTGTGGCTGTTTGGGGTTATTTGGGACGAGATTGGCCCACCTAGGGGGGTTTGATGCCATTTTCGAAATTTTGATTTGTATGCTCACAATTTGCTTCCAAAGCATCATGAAACTCCTATGATGTAATATATACCTAATAATAAAAAGTTTCATGGTTTGAAAGTCTGAAATTATCTTGTTTATGTTCACATTGTGTGTGTAATTTATTTGTAATTTGATGGTTTTTGTTGATTCTTTCACCCAAATTTGATTTGTGAGCTTCACTAACACTCCTAGATTCTCCTATGGTTCAAAAATAATCACTTAGTGGTTTGAATTCCTCAAATTTGTTTCACCTAAAAATCAGTTAATATGAGTTGTAAAGGCACCTCCATCATGTCATTGTCTATTTTGGGCTAACTGGGATGAATTGGAGTGCGTTAATGCACCTCCAACAACTCTCGATGACCACTATCACTTTGGTTAAATTCATTGAAGTTAATTGGAGTTAGTGATGTGAAACGACCTATTGATTGACATGCAGTGACATGTGTCCGAGTTACATTCAATTAGACTCAGTCATCTATTGCACTGTGATACAGTTAGGACTCAGCTAGAGTTAATCATGGCTAGATTAGCGGTTAACTAAGTGTTTCTAGTTTTGGATGACAATCATTTAAGCTACACCTATCCATGCAATTCGAATGATCTCTAGTCAATTCGAATTGGCTTGAAATTCATGCATTCTGCATGGGATTGTATTGTATTGTTCATTCCATTATTGATTATACAGAGCTGAAACCTCCTATTGCAGTATCATTATGTCATTTCATGCCTAATTTGTCTTAAATCACTTGTGAGTATGTTCTTTGTCTCTATATTTTTTTGACAAAATTAATAGGGGGCACCTATCCAGCCTCTACAAGTCATGTTGGAACCAAGCACTCAACCTATACAAGTCAAGTTGATCTTCACCACTCAGCCTCTACAAGTCATGCTAGTGGAACCCTTCCAACCTCTGCAAGCCATGTTGGACCCAGTCACTCAAAATATACACTTCATGCTATGGGAACTCTTCCAACCTCTACAGGTCATGTAGGACCTTGAAATTCAACCTCTGTAAGTCAAGTTGATTGTCACCACCAATCCTCTATATTTCATGCTAGGGGCACACACTCAACCTCTACAAGTCAAGTTGACCTTAACCACCCAACCTATGGAATTTGTGTTGGGGACACGCACTCAACTTATGCAATTCAAGTTCACCTTAATCACCCAACCTATAGAATTCATGCTGGGAGAAAATAACATGCCTTGGCTAGTCATGTTGGATCCAACCACCCATCATCTAGAGTTCATGCTGGGGGAAAGAAGTATACTAATGCAAGTCATGTTGACATCGTTGAAAAAAATAAATGTTCAAAATGCAATCCAAAGTTCCCTTGTAGTATTTGTGAGGGAAACCACCTTACACATCAGTTGAGTATTTGGACTTTTATTTTTACAACAAGTCAGTGATCCTGATGAGTTTGATTGGTCTTATATATTTTTCAACTCCTTTGATACTAAGTTTGTTCCTGTAGAATCTATCGCCATTGTTGATTTTTTATTTTCTTCTGATGTTGATCTTATTGATTATAAACCCTTGGGCCTTGACACTATGGAGTCCTCTTCAGTTGATTCTCCCTTCACTACACCTTTTGTGGAAGATAGAAAAGTTTCATGTGTTTCTACCAAAGTGACCTGCATTGGATATTTTCTTCTGAATATGATCTCAATGTTGTTGTTTCTTAGAGACATGATTCTTAGTTGTATTCACAACTATTTACTGGCCCCACCTTGTTGTTCAAGATTTAATTACATTTTCATGTACCCTTGCAGTTATGAGAAAGATGTTGGCTTACACGCTTTTTGCTCGTTGTATAATCCCTCATCTCAACTCTCATCATCACTTAGCTTTGTACCATTTTTCCTTTTCAGCATGGCACCCTTTACCTTAAGGAGACATTTCTTGAGTTTCCTTATCTCACTCATGTTCCTTGCACTATGCTTAGGTCTATTCCTCGCACTTGAAAATAGTTTCTCCTTCCTATGACACTTGTCTCCTCTCATTTAGAGAATTATTTCTTCTCTCTTTTGAGCTCATTAAAAATAGTAAGGAGGCCACGAGTTAACTTTTCTAGACTGTTTAAAACTTTAACAAAAAGATACGGATATATTTTTAAGCCCTAGTCTAACTCCTTAAATGTTACTAGATTGCCAATTTCACTTTTCTTGATGTATTTGTAACTTCAGAATGTATTCACTTGTATGTCTTATATTGTACCCTGATGTTCCTATCTGGAGAATCAGTTGTATTTCATTGTACCCTAATGTTCCTATAGGGAGAGTCATTAATATAATAAAGTCATGTAAATTCATTGAGGTTAACCCTCCATTGTAAGTCGTGGCAATAGTCCCCACAATTGAGTTAAGTTTAACCCTCCTTGTTGATCGGAGGGAAAAGTCCGCATAGTTGAGGGGCACTAGGTCCATTAGACTCTCCTAGAGATGTTGGCCCTGGTAAGTAATTGTCAAGTTGTAAATTAGTATAAATATAGAGTGAGACTTTCTATTTTATATACACACTTAGCCAGCTATAACGCATAGGTGAGGGAAGAAGAGCTCACACAAGTGAGAGAGAGAGAACAACTATTGGAGATCATCTTTTATGTATTTGGGTTTTATTGCTTCCATTGGTGCTCATTCCGTCTATGAGGAATGTGCGGGGTTTTCTCCTTTATGGTTTCCCCAAGGAAAATGTTTTTGTCTCTTGTCTCTTGTGATTATTGATGTGCATGTTATTCTCTCAGAAAAGATCGTAGATCATATTGCTTAAATGATAAAAATCTAACATGGTAACAAAGCTAACCTGAGCAGAAGACACTGTGCAGCTATAGAATTTAGGGATTCTTATTTTTTGGGTCTCTCTCCACAATCCATAAAAAAATAGAGGCTAGGATAACTCTCCATTGAAGGACACATCTTTCTATCGAAGCAAAATTTGGTTCTGGGCTTTTTTAGTTTTTGCTGCGGGAAATTAGGGCCTCTTACAAAAGAGGAATTTTTGAGTGATCTTAGCATAGGATTTCTCTCCTCATCAAAACCAAATTTTAGAGACCAAGGTCAAATTTTTTGGCTGAGTAAAAATCCAGGAAAGTCAAACCCTAGTTTGACCCCAAGCTTGAAAAAACCCTAAAATACTAAAACAAGTAGTTTTTGTACATTCACTATATCTCAGGATTTAAGAAGTATCAGGCGCCAAAAGTTTTACAAGAATAATATGTCATCATGATGTACCCTATGTACAAATTTCAGCCTCATATTCGCTACATTTTGGGAGATATGATTCCTCCAAATCAGGGTTCCACCCTCTTCTAGGATTCATCCCTAAACAGGACACCTAGGGAGAATTGTTATATCTCGGGCTAAGGAGGTCCAAATGAAATTTAGCAAGATTTTATATATTGGGAATAGGATTTAATTTCTGTGGTAAATTTTTCATACCCTGATGATGAAACAAGGACATGTGGAATTCCGTACAAGTTTTCTATTCGAAAAAGTCCTAAAATAAGTCACCTTGGGAAAACTCTCATATGCCCCAATAGGTGAAACCAATTCTGCTCAAACCTATGGTGTTGGAAAGAGGGAAGATGAAGACACCTAGTATGAAATTTAAGAAATAAAAAAGTAGTACTTTCATAGATACCGCAAAAACAATATCAGGCATTTCTACATAGGAAATTGGAAAACTAGGGTTTCCTATTCTGGGAGCTTCTGTCCACTATTTTCAAAAAAGGAGTAGATTGGAAAAATCGCGTTGAAGACACCCATATTTCTATCCAATAAGATCTTAAATATTCCAAGTTTTGAAAATTAGGGTTTCTTTGAGAAACCCTAGATCATCCAGATCCGGAACTAGGAAGGACACCTCAAATTGATAAGATCTAATATTTTTCTATTTACAATTAAGGTTCTCATTTCCAAATCACCTATCACGCCAGCTTGATGACAATATTGGTGAAGTTGAAAAATTACAAGCATGGCAGTATAAGTTTTCACTTCTTCTTGAACAAAATGAATTGGACACCTACATAAGTGGAGAGGTTCCAGTTCCAGAGGGAGATGAGGCTTAAACATTACACAAGAAGAACTTGGTTAAGGCCAAGAAGATCATTGTTGATTCAATGAAGGATCACCTTAAACCACAACTGTCTTCTCTAAAGACACCTAAATATATGTTTGATTCCTTAACCAAGCTATTTGAAGAGAAGAACATAAATTGGAAGATGACTTTGAGAAACCAGTTGAAGAATGTGAAGATCCAAAATGCATATACCATATAGTCATACTTTACAAGGGTCTCTCAAACCAAAGAACAACTTGAAGCAGTGGATGAAGAAGTAGAGAATGAAGACATTGTGATAACCACCTTGAATGGCCTCCCAAGATCATAGGATTCATTCATTCAAGGAATGTGTGCAAGAAGGAAGTGATTACTTTCAGCAGACTCTAGGAAGAGCACACACAAGATGAAGCTCAACCCATAATAAGAGAAGAGAAGATGGGAGCAACTAAAGATAAAGTGCTCATGATTCAAAGAATATCCCTCAAGCAATGAGGAATATGAATAACTCAATTCTTGAAGAACCTATTTTCCATCTTATCATTTGGATAAGAAATGGCATTGTCATGAATGAAGAAGATGATGAAGCTGAAACAAGGAGTCTACCCACAAAACAAATAAATATTAGTATTCAATTGTCATTTCATGATATTCTTTTGTTATGTATTTGTTTATATTCAGTTGATGTGTTGAGAATGATATAATGTTTGTATTAATGACAGTATACTACTAATATGCATGTGATGGGTAAGTATATCATGGTGCTATAGAACTCTCCATTGCTACTTATCTCGAATGAAACCTCTTTGTTGACATATTGGATTAGTGCACAATCTCAATGACGTCTTGGTAGAGATGGAAGGAATCTAGAAAGTTTCCATGAGATATGGATTAATGTTTAATTGGATAAAATAGTTGCATGATTATATCTTTATGCATAAGAATTTTCCATTATGATTATGCGCCCTTAAGAAATGTTTCTAACCATACAACTGGTGCATTTGACTTGTAGGAAAGATCGCGTACGATTGCCTACAAGAAAAGAAGGATGAGACTTTTTCCAAAGAACAAGTGATGACAGTTCAAGAAATAATACAAGATGAAGAATAATATGATGATACTTTCAAAGAAAGGAAGAGATCTCAGAAACAGTGCAGTTATGAGACACTGTTGAGCGAAATCATTGATGTAGAACCTTCCAGCTATGAATACGTAGCCAAGTAGATGGAAACATCATGGGATACAACGAAATATTTGTAGCATGAGGCTTCTCATGGAAAGAAGGCATAAACTATGAAGAGACATTTGCAACCATTGGAAGTTAAGACACATGAAAGTTAGAATCATGTGTGCAAATTAAAGAAGGCCTTGTACAAGCTCAAAAGGAACCCATGGGATAACACATACATGAGGAGCTTGAAGATCACCTAGAGTGATGAAGATCTTAACCTTTGCTACAAGGTTAAAGATGAAATCCTATAGAGGATGACAAGCTCACAGATGGGTGTGAGAAGAAATTTTGAAAAGGTTCAAGATATAGTATCTTGGTATCTAGTGAACGTAGATGGATACATAGAATATTAGTAGTGGAGGAAGCTACTTGTCACTTTGGTACATAATATATACAGTACAAAAGGCATAGGGAAAATGATGCTCTGCTTTAGAGGGAGTGACTGCAAAAGATCCTGAGGTTTGACATGGTATGATAGGATGGATAGATTACTGATGACTCTATAATTTACCTTTGCTTCAAGGTTGAAGGTGGAATACCAGTGATGCTCTTGTTATATGTTGATGAATTTTTCCTAATAGGAAAAGAGGAACTCATTAAAGTTGCAATAAGGGGAAGCTTTCTTATACGCATGGAGGTGTGGAATAATGTGGATGGAATCTCCCTGGGATAAGGGAAGTATGCAGTAGAGATCTTGAAGAGGTTCAGATGATGGACTGCAAGGCCATGACCACACATATGGAAACAAACCTGAAGCTATTGAGTGATGCTTCATCAAAGACGGTTGATGCTATGATGTATCGTTATATTATTGGTTCATTGATGTACTTGACGGATACAAGACCAGATGTTTGCTTTGTTATGAACACATTGATACATGTTCACCTGATTGTTGCAAATCATATTATGAGGTACGTCAAGGGTACAATTGAATATGGGTTCAAGTATGAGGCGAATCAAAAGATTAACCTAGAAGGTTATGTTTATTCAGATTGGGAAGGTAGTGCCATTGATAGGAAGAGAACTTCATGGTGTTGCTTTAGTATGGGATCAGGTGTGATCTCTTGGTTTAGTAGGAAGCGGTCCTGCATGGAACTAAGTACAGCTGGGGAAAAATATGTTGCCACTTTATCGGCTATCTGGGAGGTAGTATGTTTCTTTTGAAAACTACTATTTGATTTGATTGATTTGACTTGCATTTTTGTATGATGCAGAGAGGAGTATTGAAGCTCTAGTATGTGATCTAGATCAAGATCTCTCGAAAGAGGGAGTTATAGAATAGCCGGTGAGACAATTTGTTTGAGCATAAATCTTGGTGAAAATCATAAGTTGTTAAGACGTAACCAATCCTGTAGGTTTTCCTTGGATGTAATAATTCCTGGTGAATCTTGTAGGTTATCCTTGGATGTAATCATCCCTGATGTGATTCTATGCTAGAAATGGCTAGAGTGAAGTTTGAGTAATTCAGGGAGAATCTTGGTGCTCTTCATATTGAGGTTCCTTCGAATGGGGAAGTGATGAGTTCATGAGTCATTCTAACATGGTGGTAGGATGGGCCTCCCATGGTCAGATGTAAGTGAAAATCCCTTCTAACATGGTGGTAGGTAGGTCCTCCCATGGTCAGATGTAAGTGCGGACCCCTTATGACATGGTCGTAGGTGGTTACTCCCATGGTTAGATGTAAGTGTAGAGCCTTTTTTACTGGGCCAGATGTAAGTATGGAGCCCTTCTAACATGGTGGTAGGTGGGTCCTCCCATGGTCATATGTAAAGAAGAGCATTTTTTACTGGGTTAGATATAAGTGCAAAACCCTTATGACATGGTGGTAGGCAGGTACTCCCATAGTCAGATATAAGTGTAGAGCCTTTCCTCAGATGATAAATGGTGTGTCCTATCATGCCAATAGATGTAAGTGTTGAGCCTTTCTCTAGATGATAGATGGTGTGTCCTATCATGCCAGTAGATGTAAGTGCTGATCCTTTTCTCTAGATGGTAGATGGTGTGTCCTATCATGCGAGTGAATGTAAGTATTGAGCCTTTCATTGGATAGTAGATGGTGTGTCCTACTATTCTAGAGGATGTAAGTGTTGGGCCTTTCTGATTGGGTCAGATGTAAGTGATGAGCCTTTCTAACTAGGTTAGATATAAGTGTTGTGCCTTTCTCTGGATAGTAGATGGTGTGTCCTACTATGCCAATAGATATAAGTGATGTGCCTTTCTATGGATAGTAGATGGTGTGTCCTACTATGCCAGTATATGTAATTGTTGGTCCTTTCCTTGGATTATAGATGGTGTGTCTTATCATGCCAATGGAAGTAACTTTTCGGGATGCCCTTCTGACATGAATGCTGGATGTGTTCCTCCCATGGTCAAACATAAGTGTTGGGTAGGCCTTTCTGACATGGATTCTAGATGTGTTCCTCCCATGGTCAGATATAAGTGCTGACAAAGATGAATACCTACATGGAGGATAGGCCCATAACCAATATGAAAAACGACTGACTCTATAGAACTTCCTATGACAAGAAGAATTGAGAGATAGCACTAGTTGGTCGGGATAGTGGAAGCAGTGATGATGATGATGATACAGTGATGATCTAGCTTTGATGATGATCCAATGATGATCCACCATTGCTTATGATCAAGTGATGATCTAATTTTGATGATGATATATTTTTAATGATGATCCATTGATGATCTAGTTTCGATGACAATCCAACTTTGATGATGATCCAGAGAAGAAGGCTTGTGCTGATGTATTATGTCAAGAGATTACTTTCCTAGTTAAGAGGGAGTATTGATGTATTTGTAACTTTGGAATGTATTCACTTGTATATCTTATATTGTACCTTGATGTTCCTATTGTGAGAATCTATTGTATTTCATTGTACCCTGATGTTCCTATCGAGAGATTCATTAATATAATAAAGTCATGTAAACTCATTGAGGTTAACCCTCTGTTGTAAGTTAGGGAAATATTCCCCATAATTGAGTTAATTTTAACCCTCCTTGTTGATCGAAGGGGAAATTCCCTACAGTTGGGGAGCACTAGGGTTATTAGACTCTCCTAGAGATGTCGGCCTTGGTAAGTAATTGTCAAGTCAGAAATTAGTATAAATAGAGAGTGAGCCTCTCTATTTTATATACAAACTAACCCAGCTATAGTGCATAGGTGAGAGAAGAGGAGCTCACACAAGTGAGAGAGAGAAAATATGTTGGAGATCATATTTTTTGTCATTGGGTTTTACTTCCATTGGTGCTCATTCTATCTTTGACGAAGTTACGGGGTTTTCTCCTTTATGGTTTCCCTGACGAAAATATTTGTGTCTCTTGTCTCTTGTGATTATTTCATGCATGTTATTCTATCAGATAATATCCTAGATCATATTTCTTAAATGATAAAAATATAACAACTTTTCCTTTCAAACTCGTTAAAGGATGTGAAGGAACATTCACATAGGTATACGTTTACCCCTTTTTTCATCAATGTGGATTACTTAGAAAAAAGGAATACTCTATTTTATTTGGAATCTAGAAGAGTATCTTTAGGTATAGATTTATCTCTTTTACAGGTCTTGAGCACTAAAATAACCAAAAAATAACTTGGTCGAGCTTATTTTTCTCTTTTTCATGCTCTAGAACTAAACAAGAAAAATATTCTGAGCATTCTTCAAGCCATTGTAATGCTCGCTTAAACCTTAGTACAAACGCATCGAGTTTACTATTGTCTATGCCATTCTCATAAATAAATGGAACTTTTTTATTCATCTCACTTCCCTTCACATTTGTTAAAACTAAAGCATTTACGCTTTCTTTTGAGTGAGCATTAGTATGGTGATAGTTTACCCACTTTTTTTAGACCTTGCTAACTATTTACTAAAAAGGTATACCTTAGTTCTATTGGGAAAATTTATTTCTCCTTTGGATCTTGTTAGATGTTTTCAGACTCAAGAGACTAAATTTATGAAAAAGAACCCCCTTAGAGTCTTTTTTGGAGTTTTCAAACTCTCAAAACTATGAAAAAACCTTCGAGCATTCACTAATTTAATCTCATAAAATTCATGGATCAATTATTTATCAAGAAGTCTTCTATCTCTTGTTCGAGCTTTCCAATAATGAATAAGTTACTGTGTTTACTTTCTTAGACACATTAAACCTTTACAAGAAAGAGGGAAAGGGAAGTTCCTTTCAAATATCTTTTTTACCATGGAAGCAAGTCTTGTCTCCTTGAACAAAGCACTAGTTTTGAATCTATCAACTGTTGCTATCTAGTTTTTTGACCTTATCTTGATTTAGAACTTTTACTCCTCTTGTTGGACCCTTTTCCAATTATATGTGGGATTTTTCAATGTCTCCTACATCGCATATTTACATCGTCGTTCCTTTCATGTCAACAAATACCTAAGTCACTTTTGTTTTGTGCTCAGTGTTCAAGGATAAACCTTTTTCAGCCATTCTACAGTTGTCTTGACCTTTTATGTTCATCATTCCCTAGTATTAGTTCATTGCATCCAGTCTTCAGTGTTCTTTGTTGCAAAAAGTTGTTCCAGTTCTAGATCCAAATCCAATCAATTTTTTACTTACCTTATGTTGGATTATGGAGGATGCATTAATTCCTTCCTTCCAACATATCTCTTCCTATCAACTTCAACACATCTTTCTTTGGGAATAAAATTTAGAGTTTATGATAGTACCCTGAGGATTGCGGTCATCGGTGGAAATTTATCTCGCTATTGGGTAGTGGGAATACCTTAATGTATCACACTTGATGTAATATTTAGGTGTTAGACATCAATACCATTTACTTACACTTGTTAGAATGTACTACATACCTTGGGGACCATTTTCATTAATAGTGGTTTCCCCCGCGTTTTTTAACGGTCCTCTTCAACGATAGGTAATCGAACGACTTCCTTGATTTTCGACTTCATCTCATTTATTCACATGTTTAGGATCCATACCTTCTGGCCGATTTGCATTGAATACCTTGGGCCGACAGTATTATTGTCATATTTTTCTATTTCCCAAGTTGTGCAAGACCTTGTGAGACTTCATCTAACATTTGTTTAGACATATATCCATCTTGTATTCTTATGGCTATGATCGATTATTGACCATTGATCCACCTTGTTCATGTGTGGACATGAATCCTTTAGATTTTATATGGCACCCTTTTGCATATTGTGTGACCATGATAGTTACATTAGTTATACACATGTTGGATCCACCCATATATTTATGGTTTTTATTTGTATATGGACATGCATGTCTCAAAGATCACTTTTGTCTCACATTTATCTTTCTTTCAGGTAGCTTCGTTTGAGCCTATGGTCTTGGATTTTCCGACTCTTTGAATCCATTCTCAATTGTTTCCTTTTTATAATGTATTTTGTCTATCATCTTCCCCTCTAATCTCATACATTATGGGGAATCTATTATAGCCTAAAATGACACATCTCTTCTTGTTATCACTTTCCCATGTTTTCATCAGATCTCAACACTTCCATGAGAACGCTTATTGAAAGTCATTGAAATAACACCTTGATTGGAGGGGCCATATCTATATTTTTGTAAATCCATTTTACCTCTTCTCTCAACCGTTAGAAAGGACTCTCGGTAAGAAAAATATTTCCAAAAGAAACCAAACCATTACAGTGCATGTAAGTACCCTAAAAAGGATATAATTCACAACTTTTATTAAGAAACACCACGAATTTTCCTTGGAATTCATGACTATGCTTCATAAACACATGAATTTTTCATTAAGTGTCCAAAAAAATATAAAAATTTGATAATTTTTCAATTAGGGGTGCTTTGGGTGGTTTGCAACTAATCCTGTAGATGTAACGAATCCCTATTCGACGCTTATTATTCAAAAAAGTATATAATAGAGGGATAGAGGTCCATGAAGGGGACTTGAACCTTTGCACTCTTATGTTGATGGAATTGGGACTCTCACCCCCCCTATATTTTCCCTAGATTGTCATCTTCTTATGTTTCATACCTTGGAGGATGAGATTCTTGGACAATATAAGTAAGAGATCCTGATCAAGATTTCATAATGTTCCTAGAATAAAGACAAGGTAAACTTCATGCTTCTTCCATGGTCAATAAATATTTTATATTATTATCTTTCCCAAATCATTGTCTAAAGTATGTCATATCTCTATTTTTTATCATATAGTAATGTTAATCAAATTAGGGTTTCATATTGCTTTTATTACCATTCCTTTATATTTAGTCAAATTGGTTTGTGGAAGATTGAAATTTTTTTGTAGCTCTCTTGGATTTAGGAGCAAGAGGAAGGGCTAGAGAAAGCTTGGACCAACCTTTAGTGAATCATGTATTGAGCTTACTTATCCCTAAAACTTTATTAAATTTGCTTGTTGAATAGTATACATTAGTCTTTAAACCCTAGTATGTTGGTGGACTCTTAGCTTCCATCCATATGAACACTTTACTCTAAAACACAATATCCTTCAAAAAAACCTCATGATATACCTACACATAAGGATAAAGGGTTATAAAGTAATGAAGATAAAAATTTTACAACTCAGACTGAGTATAGGACTAAACAAAAGGAATCTATCTCAATTAGATCTAATGTAGATAGATTTACTCGAAGGATGGACACATTTTCAATTCCTGAAATAGTGATGTAGGTAAAAGAACCTCCTTTAGTGGAGGTAGTTAGTGATGATGAAGACATTTCTCCTGGTCGTGAATTTCCTCCTGAATATGTTTTCCATGAATAAAGTATGGGATTTAATAGTTCCACGATAACTCCTTCATATGGATTTACTGAAAAGTTGTCTCCTCTCTGGTCTTTACAGAATCCCTCATGTATAGGTGATTTATCTCCTCTTCGTAACAAAAGGAACCTCAAACAATACACCAAATGGGTGTTTGAAGATAATATTACCTAGTTAAAAGAAAATTTTGAGAAATCCCAGTCAAACACACTTGTTATGAAATATGAGATCAAGAATCTTAAAAAAGAATTGTTGTCTTGGGTAAATCACTAGAAGGATCTTAAATTGAAGATGGATAAATATAAATCTATCAAGAGATCATCGATCTCTGCTAAGGAAAGACTGTTAATATAGGAAAAGAGACAAAAGGTTAAAATCATGAAGCGTAGAGATAGGTTGAATGAAGTTAGAAGGGAAGCTAAAATTCATATTACAACATAGCATGTATCAACATTTTGTTTCAATTTAATTCATGTTTTGCAGGATTCTTGATTCTTCACAAGTAATTGAATGATTTATCAACACACCTAGAGAACCGTAGATTCTATAGAAGTGTTGATGATTTGTATTTCATTTATCTGTTAAATGTTAATTTGATGAGAGTTAATTATGTTCATTGTGTTGCTACAGGTGTCGCTTATATATATGTTTTTTTGGATGTGATCAATCCCTTATTACATTACTACATGAAAGGAGATTATATTGCTAGGTGCCTCTTTTAGTTTCAAAGATGGTTTTAATTTCTAGAAGTATCTCAGTGCCCCTTCAATGCTGCGACTAAATGTTACAGATCTTGTTGGTTGTATGTTTACTCACAATTGGCTCTAACAACTATCAAATTAAAATTGCATCCATCATGTAATAATACTTTTAATGACATGTCTATTTTAGGAAAAAATCCTGTAGATTCCTCTAAGTTGTTAATTTAAAAAAAAAAGGATAAATATATAAGTCACAGAGGTTACTACGAAGAGGGAGTTCAGGTGGATTAAATAAGATGGCTTGTTTAGGAGTTAAGAATACTTAGTTCTAAACCAAGTCTTTTCTGTGAGGTTATCTCTCTCTTTGATAGTTATGAATTGTCGTGGAAACTGGTATTATTTTTTATTAAACATTTTCAAGTATTTATATATTGATAAATCCTTTATAGTTTCTTTTTCCTTCATATTTTGCAATATAAATGGTTGTAATTTTTAAATGATCTTTAAATTACGTGAGCACTCACAATTTCTATATCTAATTTAATCTAATGTGGTGATCAAGTTATAGTTATTTATGTTACTTTAATTTGATTTATCACATAATACTAAATAAATTTACTTATCAGCATATTTATTTTTATCATAGATTTCCTATTAGGGAATAATATATTTTAAATCTTAGATAATTATTTGTTAACATTTTATCTGTTCTATGACATATACATTTTATGGATTATTAGTAGTTTATATTGTTTTTCCTTTAATATGTGGTCGCAATATTTGAAACTAAGGTTGTGATTTAACTTTGATGATTATTCTTAATATTTCCACACTCTAAGTTATTTATATTTTAATATAATAGTAAAAGAAAATAGTCATTAAATAACTCCTTGCTATGATAGAAAAAATAGATTGTAGGTTAATTAAAGTTTGCAGATGTTATTTTTCATTTTGATTAGGGATGTTCTAAACTTAGTTAGTTTATTTAATTTAGGAAGTAGAGTAATTCATTTGGTTTTTCTTAAACACTAGAAAATAAATAACAATATAAATCATAGGACTTTATTTTGAGATAAATAAAATGTTGGAATAATCAAAACCGAGGACAAAATAATTAATCTTTTTGATTAATTTCCTGGGTCATACACTAGATAGTTTGAACCCAATTCCATTTCTGAGGTAAAAAATTCCCAAACTGGCTCTTGGAACAAATTTGAAAGATCCTGGATATTATTCAGACAACTCTACAGTCTTCCCAGATTGGAAAGTGCACAGTTCTTCTTTTTCAGGAGTTTCCAACTTTTCTACAGTTTTAAGGAAAAAATTAAAGATAGTTTTACCGTAGAATTCCTTGCACCAACTCAAATACCTTATTTTACTAATATAATAACATGATAAATTCCAATTTCCATCACTTATGAGTTTTACCTACTCATTCAGCAAATTCGTCAGTATCTTCATTGGTTTGAAAAGTGCTATATGCACCTATGGGGGATTTTTATTAGTTTAGTAAGCCAACTTTTATACTTATTCGAATAACATCTTTGAGATTTCGAATCCTTGGAGTATCTAAATTATGATAAGGCTATATTTATTTAATGATGTATGATGTAAATTAGTATCAACAATAGATTGTAGAATATTACATATTCAGTCTCCTTCTTGAGCGTTTCTTGCGTATTTTCAAGCAATTTCATGAGTTTAATCATTCTAATATTTGTCTTAATTTCCACATGGTATCATATCCTTAGAATCTCAATGGTTCTCCTCTTATAATTTCCTTTCCAGGTTCTACATCACTCACTAGGAATGCATTCTGTCTATTCAACGGAGTAGTTACTAAAGCCATGGATATATCTCAATAAATCATCTTGAATCCATTCAACTATTTCAAATGGAAGGAAAGGATGGAGATTCTGATGAGGAGTAAAGGCCAATACAAAGTTACCATAAAAACTGAAGCTAAGCCTAATGCAAAAACATAGAATATCAAATGGCATAATAGGAGAGATGAGGTGTATGGTCTCTTATGTCTCAACATTTCCAGAGACCTTCTATTTCATCTTGAATGTGTTACATCACCGAATGAAGTATGGGAGAAGATTCAATATTTGTTTGAAAATACATATAATATCAGTGTTCATGAACTAGATAATGAGCCTATTTCATTGACTCCAAGCATCTTTGAATCCTTGCAAGTCTACTTCTCCAAATTCAAATAATTGGTTTTGAAGCTAAAATGGTGTGGTATTGACAAAGAAGAGGAACAAGTAATATTGGCCATCCTTTCAAATCTTGGCTTTAATTACTTATTATTTGTTTCAACCTTTCATGCCATGAATTAGATATTTTGAAACTGGAATATTCCTTCACTGAAAGATTCCATGGAATACTTGACTCAAGAGCAAGACAAATTGTTCTTGATGGGCACCATTAAAGCTTCCAAACACCAAGATTTGGTTGATGGATATTCCAAGGTTAATTACAAAGATAATAATATGGATAAGAATCCTCTAGATCAAGATGGATACATTCCATGTCTCAATACGAGTTCTCAAACTCTGAGAAGAAGAACTTCCAGAAGAAGAAATGTCAAGGTCAAGGTAGCAAGTGCACATACTCTGGTAAGGGATTTCATCCCTAAGATCTCTTTCATGAAGAAGTATATTTATATGATGACTCAAATCCTGGAAAACAATAATGTCTCCCTTCTTGATGGTGAAAATAAGGAAGGAGGATCTAGTTTCAAGGACAAGGAGAGAGTTCATTCCCTAGTTGCAAGCACTATATGATATCCTTCCTTTATCATTGATTATGGAGCTTCTAGGAACATGGTTTCAACAAAGTAATGATTCTCATCTCTTGATGATTCGAAGGGTCCAAATATTTTTCTACGAGATAACTCAGGAACTTGAAGGATAAAGGTAGCATTTATTTTTACCATGGTTCATTCAATAATGTTTTGTATGTCCCAACTCTTTCTTCTAATCTCTTGTGAGTCTAATAGATGGCCCACATTGGGTATCCTAAGAATGTTGTTTTATCTCCCAATGAACTTGAAATATATGATATTGTGAGTGGTATAGTCATTTCTAAAGGTATTATGGATCATAGTTCAAAATTTTATAGGTTCTCACACTTCACTCCTTTCTCTAACCTGTCTGCTCTCCTTACCCATGCCAATGAAGAAAGAAAACTTTGGAATTAGAGGTTTGGTCATATAAAATATAAATACTTTTCAAATTTGTGTGAAAAAGATATGGTTTTAGGAATGCCAAATATAAATTTTTCCAAATGAGTCTGTCAAGGTTTCATTCTAGGAAAACATCGAGAGCACAAGTATGCGAGAGTTAGTCATGAGCAAAACTCTGCACCTTTTGAGCTCATCCATAGTTGCATAGTTTTTACTTTCTCTTATATGTCCATGAGTAAATAAAAATATTTTCTTACCTTCACAGATGAATCTTCCAGGTCTTGTTGGGTTTACGTCCTTAAAATCAAGTCTAAAGTTTTTGACCACTTCAAGGTTTTCAAGGCCTTGGTTGAGAACCAGTCTAGGAGGAAACTCAACATCCTCAGATATGATAATGATGATGAATATGAAAATTATAATGTTAGTAATTATTGTGAATATGCTGGTATCCACATGAATCACTCTATTCCCTGCACACCTCAGCAAAACGGGTTGGATGAGAGGACGAATAGAAGCCTCAAGGAGATGGCTACTTGTATGTTGGATTCTAAAATTTTCCAAAAACGATTTGGGATAAATATATAAGTTGTGAATACTACATCCAAAATAGGGTGCCTCATAGGAAAATTTATGTATTTACTCCTTTCAATGATTGGAGTGGACACAAGCTTGATGTGTCTTATTTCAGGATTTTTTGCTCAAGGGCATGTGCTATATTTCCATTAGATAAAATGATGGATTTGGAACCCAAAATTCAAGAGTTCATATTTTTTGGGTATTCTGAAGATTCAAAACGATATAATTTTATCAACATGATCACTCAAAAATCCTTCATTGAAAGGAGTGTTCATTTTGAAGAAGAGCCTATGGTAGTAGTAGAAAGTGGAGAGTCGTTTTCACCTCCTCCACCATTGGTTGTAAGTGAAGGAACTAATGAATTTTATGATTCTAATATGTATAATAATTATTAGTTAATTTCATATCCAAACATCCCCACAAGGACAAAATGGGCAAGAAATACTATTCAAGCAGCTGGGGAACTAGCTGGGAATCCTAGTGATTCTAGGAGGACTAGATCTAAATTCGAGAGTGCCATTCTATCAAGGATCCTTTATTTTATCATAAGTGTTATATAATGATTGAATATGACCAACATAAATATGAATAACAATATGAATACCCAATATGAAGGATGGATTCTATTCGCTCCAAAAGAATGACACATGGCTACTAGTCAATCTCCCCCCACGGAGAAAGCTAGTCAAGTGTAAGTGGGTTTTTAAAAATAAATTTTATGTTGATGGTAATCCTATGAAATATAAGGAAATATTATTGGGAAGCAAATTATCCCAATTCCAAGGCATTGGAATTGACTACAATGATAACTTTGCACCAGCTGTAAATATGAACTTCGTAAGACTAGTTTTAGCCATTGCAACTTCCAAGTAGTGGGATGTAAATCACATGGATGTAAAGAGTAATTTCCTACATGGTGATATTAAATAATAAATTTATATGCAGAAGACATAATTTCTTGTGAATTATCCATCTCTTGTGTGCAGGTTGAAGAAATCATTGTATGGGCTAAAACAAGCTCCTAGAGCCTTGTATGGTAAGATTGATGGATTTTTTGCTATTAATAAACTATTGTAGATGAAAGTATGACATAAATGTATATTTGAATTTTATTCATGGTTCTTTAATAATTATTTTATTGTATATTAATTATATTCTAATCATAGTAAGTTCCAAGAAAGAAAATGCATTTTTAAAGAGTGCGATGAACCATGCCTTCTCTATGTCTGATTTGGGATTGTTAAGCCAAGTCATGGGGCTTGAAATTTCTCAAAAAAATCTTGGAATCAAGGTACATCATTCCAAGTATGCTTTATATCTACTAATGAAGCTGAAAATGAAAGATTTCAAGCCAAGAAATACTCCTTTTGTTTTAGGATTCAAGCTTGAAGAAGTGAAGCCAACTCCATTGGAAAACAACATCATGTATAGGAAGCTGGTTGGTTGTATTATTTATTTGAATCATATTCGAAATAATATATATTATGTAGTGAATGTGTATTTTAGACACATTTATGAACCCCGTGACATCCATTGCAGGGAAGCAAAGAGAATCCTAAATTTTGTACAATGAACAAAAACTCATGGGATTCACTATGTTGCATAATCTATCCTATAGTTAGTTGGTTTTACTGACTCAGATTGGGAAGGTGATAACACTGATAGAAAATCAACTTATAGATATGTGTTTATACTTAAAAATGGACCAATCATCTGGTCAAGTAAAAATAAAAGTGAAATGTCACTTTCATCTACAGAGAAAGAATATAGAGGAGTTGTGAATGTAGCTACTAAATGTTTGTGGTTGAAGGGAATACTTGGAGAGTTTAAGATCGGTTCATAGACTTCTATAGTCACCTATTGTGACAACCAGAGAACCCTTTGAATATGAGTTGATCTAGTATTGAGGAAGGAAACCAAACACATTGATATCCGTATCCACTACATTAGAGGAGTTGTGCATGATGGGGGCATTGCTATGCTCTATTTTGCATCATCTGAGCAAGTTGCAGACATCTTCACCAAGGTGTTTTTAGAGATGAATTTCAGCAATATCAATTCTTTTATTGGGATATTTTATCATGTGGTAAATATAGATTGAATACCATATTTCATACAATTTTTTTCATGTCCATGTTTAAGGGAGTATTTTCCTCTTGTGGTTTTGCCTCTTCCTTGTTTTATATGGACAAACAATATGTAAAGGCTGAATAAGCCTTGTTTCTACGCCCTATATATCTGATATTTTTATGAAAAGTCACACTTAATAGGGGGAATTGGAATAATTAAAACCCATCCCAAGACATATGATATAATAATTCATCATTTTCATTAATTTCCTAGGGCCTACACTAGCTAGTTTGCACCCAATTCCATTTCTAAGGTCAAAATTTCCCAAAATTCATCCTGGAATGAATTAGAATTATGTTGGATAATATTTTAAAAGCTCTGCATCCTTACCATATTGGAAAGTCCACAGTTCTTCTTCTTCAAGAGTTTCCTGCTTTTCTACAGTTTTAAGGCAAAAGCTAAAACTAGTTTTAAGGTATACTTCCTTGCAAAACCTCGCCTCCCTTATTTTCCTCATATAAAATCATGATAAAGTACAATTTCCATCACTTATTACCTGTACCTACTCATTCATAAAATTCATGAGCATCTTGGCTGGTTTGGAAAGTGCTTTATGCACCTATGGGGGATTTTGACTAGTTTAGCAAGCATGTTTTTGTACTGATTCGAATAGCATATTTGAGATTTAGAATACTTGGAGTATATACATTATGAGAATCCTATATATGTTTAATTATGTATGATTAAAATTAATATCAATAACATTTTTATGATTAGCACATATTCAATCTCCTTCTTGAGTGCTTCTTGCATATTTTCAAGAAATTTCGTGAGTTCAATAGTTCTAAGCTTGGGATTAATTTCCACCAAAAATAAGTTAAGAAAACATCAAACCTATGATATTTAGCTAATGAAAACATGTTTTGGGGTGTGTTGATAACCTTGTGTCAAATTTCTCTCCTTGTTGGCATCGGCACATCAAACCCGACCCACAAAGCCTAATCCTTCGATTATGGTTCCATACTTAATGTAAATATTCTATATAGAATATAAACATGAATATTCACATAGTAAAATTAAAGGGTTGGTAGGAAGGTGAAACTCAACCACCACATTAATGTATGAATAAATATTTTTGGAAATGGAATTAGTGAATCGAGAGTTATTCATTTCAATAGTTGTATTAGAGCACCACCTACCATAACTCCTTCCTATATTCTTATCAGTATTTGCAGTATGCCTGAAAGACCTCTATTATTCTCTCTACAATATTTAGTTTAGACTATGGAATTTGACATTCTGCCTCTGCTTCACGTTGCTCCTCCCTCTCTATTGCATGCCCTATGATTTATTATCCTTCTCATTGACAGTCTTCTCTCCTGCCAGCCTATGTGTATTGTTGTATGTGTTACAATTATAGTCCTGCTTTGAGGAATGGTTGTGGTTAAGATATGAAAGGTTCGTTGAAGATATGTTATTAATTATTTCCTTAATTCTCTGCACATTTTCAACTATTCTCTGTGCTAAAATTGAAGTGATAAGAAGGTTTCCATACCTAACCCTAATTTATAGCTTACTTTTATCTTCTTACCATTCAATTATTACGCATCATGTCAATACTCAGTTGTTGTATATATAGAACCCTTCTACCTACTATCATGGTTTTTTTTTGGTTGTGTCCTATCATATGTTCAATGAGAAGCCGTAAAAAGTATGTGTGTTACACATAAATGAATATTTGAAGTTGTAATAATATTGTGTGCTTTGTGAGATACAAATTTGAGTGTGATATTCCTTCCATGGATGAACTACAACCTCAATGTGAGGGACATATGGTGAGAATTGAGACATCTATATCACTATAAATACCTATGATATTGTGATTTGTACGTTACTCAATCCATTTTCTAAGCCCATGACGATTGAAGAGATTACAGATGAGATATCTCAAGAATATTCTATATGTTTGTTAAAGAATGAAATTTTGATCTTATTCTATTGTTACAAGCTTGTTGAAGACCAGGTAGAATATTCACATCATGATACAACTATGTGAAGTGTAACTACGTTGATTAAAGTCGTCTTGTTGCTATGAGATTATTGGAAGTTGGTGAATGAATATTCTTGCGATGAATAATCAAATCATGCCCCAACTTGCTAAAGGTAAAATTTGATTGTTCCAATGAGAGTACATAATACCTAATTTTTATCCTAAGTATGCATATGGAAGTTGAGAGGAAATATATGTAAATATGTTCATGTGGTGTGGAAGTTTAATCTTTTCCCTTAATATGTGTGTGTAGGTTTAATTCGAAGGTATGTGTATATGCATATATTTAATGTCTTGAAGAATCACATGATTGTTGTATTGGATCCACTAAGTTGAATCTATGTATATGGATTCTTGTCGATACAGATGGTGTATGAGATTCTACTCATTGTATAAGTAATGAATAATAAGATTTTATAGTTGATATGTATTTGATTTAATAAAAAAATGTTTGATTGCTATGATATGTATATTTAATATGACTGCTAACACATTATAGAAAATGGGGGAATGTAATAAACCCACTTCATAACTTAGGATAACACTTTTAGTCATTTTTTATTAATTTTCTACCCACTAGCCTAGATAGTTGGCATCCACTTGCACCACATAGTCAACACTTTCCATATATACCCCAGAATGCTTTAATCCTGATTTTGGGTTGATCTTATCCACTTTATTGACTGCCAGAATTGGTAACTATGCTTTCCTGCAGATTCATCCTTATTATGCTTTTATCCAACTTTAATGTGGATGAGGTAAAGATAGTCAACTAGGAAACTTCTATCCTTTGTTTACAACCCATCCTCCATGAGTTTCTCTCCATTTTCTAGGATTAGCATGTTTTTTCATCACTCTTGAAAAATCACTCATGCTTTTGCTAATTTTTGAGGTCCTTGACTGATTTGGGATTGACTGATTTGGGATGTGCGTTATCCACCTATGTGGGTTTATCATATTTAGTAAGTCTATATTTATGACCTTGATGATTTGTCTCCAATACAACTCAATTTTACCTATGATGAATGTATTATTTATATACACCATTATTCATCATTATTCAATGGAAGGATACACTCCAATATTCATATCTTAATTCATGTGATTTAGTCTGTTTTATTCTCTATATTTTTCTTATGTATGCTTGTGAGAATTATCTTAATAGGAAGATCTATTTCGAGTGCTTCTTCTTCTCATCTTTTCTCATAGAATTTGAGATGTTATTTCTACATGGTATCAAAGTTATCGTACATAGTATTAGGGAATGACGTTTCTCAAGTTATATAGAGTTGGGGAGCACATCCAGTCTCCTATCCATTGTTGGAGCAGGGTCTCGTGGCTACAGAAGAAGCTACCAGTTTAGCGGACAGACAGTTTTGGTGGATAGACAAGGTAGAGCTACAACGCCGTAGTAGGTTTCTAGCTGCATAGCAGAGCCAAAAACCATGACTTTTAAGATAGAGAAGTCAAGGAAGACAACGGTACTTGAGCGGCTGAGACGAGAGAGCTCACCCACTGCATTGAAGGTAGCGGTGGAAGACAGGAGGGCTCAACTACCCTCATAAAGGAAAAGGAGCAATGAGGCTGAGGCATTGAAGACAAAGGACAGCAAGGGAAGCAGCGCCGGTACCCATGGTCAGCGCTGGGAAGCATGGAAGACTGCAGGAAGCTGTGGTGAAGGGAAGAGGTGCATAGTACCCATGATCAGCGCCGGGAAGCATGGAAGACCACAGAGAGCTATGGTGTGACGGATAGCGACTACCTCAAAGTATAGATATGCCGACTGTCACTAGTTAGGGTTTGGGTTACTGTTGGGACATGCCCACAGTGTTGTAATGGCGAGACCTTCGGGCCGCCTATAAAGGGATGTATTTTGTATTGTAAAAGGTTGGTGGGTTGGAATTTTGAGCATTTTGAGCCATCCAGCTAGCTAGTTAGCCATTGAGTCTGTTAGCTCACATCTACCTTCTATTGTAATAGAGTTGAGCTCTGGTTCTGTTATTAGCTGTAGTATCTTACTGTAACCAGTAGCTGGCTCATAGAGCATGCATGTAACGATCCACAGGGATCGACAGAGAGGGAAGAGTATATTGTAAGAGGGACAATATAGAGATAGAGAAGAGATCTAAGAGAGAATATCTCAAGCTGCATATGCGGTGCAACAGAACTATGTTTACCTTCCCCTGAGCTATAATAGAAACACAGTTCTATGGACGTAACTTCCATCCTGGAGGTGAACCATGTTAAAATCGAGTGTTATGTGATTGAGTGATGTGTTGTGTTTACTTGTTGCATCTAACAGCTACTATATAAGACTTTGCTTATAGTTTAATGTATGAATGCATTATTCAGTTTGTAGTAATATAGAAGGATAGATATAAGTTGAAGTCTTTGGCATGTTGTATGCGGGTTCATTTATGCTTTGCTTGAAACAATCACTAGTCGTAGTGTTAAATAGCCTATCATCTTGAGTCATGCAAGTCGACATGAACAACGCTAAGTGCACTGAGCTGCGGGAGTAGGATATCATGGGCAGGAGATACGGCATCGACAGAGGAGCTGCGGTGTGTGATATCGTAGGTTAAGGAATTAGCTTTGGGAAGAAGTTACATGTTGCCTGGTGTGCGGAGATGCAATAAGGCTGGAGTCATTGTGAGTCGGTGGAAGTTGCGTGACGTGGGAAGGGAACCATGCAACCGAAAGAGAGAGATCTCGCGGCTAGAAGAGCTGCGAGGTGAGGAGATTGCGTGACGCGAGCGGGGAAGTTGCGTGACATGCAGACAAAGAGACCTCATGGCTAGAAGAGTTGTGAGTCACAAGTAGGATGCCACAGAACCTATTCCAACATGCTTGAGTCCTTGGCCAACCCATTAGAATCACTTCGGGTGAGACTTCAGGCCGCGTCACGGTCTGTCGCCAAAAGGGCCAGTGAGATAGGGGTGTTGTTGGTTAAACACAGTAAACCTGGGTCTGCCCATGATAGCCAACAAATTTCCGAGGAGGAACCTTTAGAATACATGCTAAGACATTTCGACCCTGGTGGCCATATGTCCGCTATGACGACGCCGCCCAGGGTTGTGAAATTAGGAATATCACAAGTAAGACAATTTCCAAGGCTGAGGAATCAAGCGTAGGATGTAGAAGATGTCATCAGAATCTATGCTAATGAGAAGAAGAAAGACGAGCCGATCACTGAAGAAAAGAAAGCAGAGCAAAAGAATGATGAGGAGAAATCTCCCACGAGGAAGAAAGTAAAAATCAGGAAAAGACAACAACGGGAGAAGGAAGCCGACCTATCTGATCAACTAAGGGAAGAATAAGAGATTGCTGAGGCAAAGAAGTGAAACTCTGGCGATCAGAGGGTGCATGAATACCTGGAGCGACTTGCTAAGAAGGAAAGTGGAAGAGGACAACAAACCCAGCAAATGGTAGAATTCCAACATGCAGACAAAGGCTTGTTCTCGGAATGGAATTCATGGTTTGTATCTCTTTCATATAGGGGGCTCCAGGATGAGCGGCATGTTTTGAGAAGCCTGGAAGATACAGATTTATATCTTCCTTATAGCACGAGCTCTAACCCAGATAGAAAGGAGTTCTCGTGATACCAGGGATTTGAATCCTTATGGTGGGCACAGCGACAGCAGGTCTTACAGTGGCAAGACTGCGAGCATAACAATAAGGAAAGGTAAGAGATACCTATGAACTAAGCTAACAGAAGACACTAGTATTAGTCAAGATTTTCTTGACTCGGCACGAGAGTGTGCCGAAGTGATGCAGAAGGAAGTCGCAGGACTTCGCGATAGGTTGCAACGGACTTCGCAGGAAGCCAAGGAGAAGCTACAACAGGAGAAGCCTGCTGGTAGTGGCTGGGGGACGAGCCACAAATAAGTGTTAGGGGACTATTGGAGTAGGGTCCCACAGCTACAGAAGAAGCTTCCAGTTTAGCGGACAGACAATTTTGGTGGATAGACAACATAGATCTACGACACTGTAGCAGGTTTCCAGCTGCAGAGCAGAGCCGGAAACCATGACTTTTAAGATAGAGAAGTCAAGGAAGACAATGGTACTTGAGCGACTGAGACGAGAGAGCTCACCCACTGCATTGAAGGCAGCGGTGGAAGACAGGAGGGATCAGCTACCCTCATAAAGGAAAAGGAGCAACAAGGCTGAGGCATTGAAGACAAAGGACAGTAAGGGAAGCAGCGCCGGTACCCATGGTCAGCGCTAGGAAGCATGGAAGATTGCAGGAAGTTGTGGTGAAGGGAATCAGTGCATAGTACCCATGATCAGTGCCGGGAAGCATGGAAGACCACAGATAGTTGTGCTGTGATGGATAGCGGCTACCTCAAAGTACAGATACGCCGACTGTCACTAGTTAGGGTTTGGGTTACTGTTGGGACAGGCCCATAGTGTTGTAATGGCAAGACCTTCGGGCCACCTATAAAGGGATGTATTTTGTATTGTAAAAGGTTGGAGGGTTGGAATTTTGAGCATTTTGAGCCATCCAGCTAGCTAGTTAGCCATTGAGTCTGTTAGCTCACAGCTACCTTGTATTGTAATAGAGTTGAGCTCTGGTTCTGTTATTAGCTGTAGTATCTTACTGTAACCAGTAGCTGGCTCATAGAGCATGCATGTAACGATCCACAGGGATCGACAGAGAGGGAAGTGTATATTGTAAGAGGGACAATATAGAGATAGAGAAGAGATCTAAGAGAGAAGATCTCAAGCTGCATATGCGGTGCAGCAGAACTGTGTTTACCTTCCCCTGAGCTATAATAGAAACACAGTTCTATGGATGTAACTTCCATCCTAGAGGTGAACCACATTAAAATCGAGTGTTATGTGATTGAGTGATGTGTTATGTTTACTTGTTGCATCTAACAGTTAGTATATAAGACTTTGCTTACAGTTTAATGTATGAATGCATTATTCAATTCACAGTAATATAGAAGGATAGATATAAGTTGAAGTCTTTGGCATGTTGTATGTGGGTTCATTTATGCTTTGCTTGAAACAATCACTAGTCGCAGTGTTAAACAGCCTGTCATGTTGAGTCTTGCAAGTCGACACGAACAACGCTAAGTGTGCTAAGCCACGAGAGTAGGATATCGCAGGGAGGCGATACCGCATCGGCAGAAGAGCTGTGGTGCGTGATACCATAGGTTAAGGACTTAGTGTTGGGAAGAAGTTACGTGTTTCCTAGTGCGTGGAGATGTGATAAGGCTGGAGTCATCACAAGTCGATGGAAGTTGCATGACGTGGAAAGGGAACCGTGCAACGAGAAGAGAGAGATATCGTGGCTAGAAGAGCTGCAAGGTGAGGAGATCATACGACGCGAGTGGGGAAGTCGCGTGACGCGCAAACAAAGAGACCTCATGGCTAGAAGAGCTACGAGTCACAAGTAGGATGCCGCAGAACCTGGTCCAAGACGCTTGAGTCCTTGACCAACCCATTAGAATCACTTCGGGTGAGACTTCAGGCCGCTTCGCGGTCTGTCACCGAAAGGGCCAGTGAGCTAGGGGTGTTGTTGGTTAAACACAGTAAACCCGGGTCTGCCCATGATAGCCAACATCCATCTCTAAAGAAGAGATTGATCTAAGCTTATAATATTTTCTCCTAGTTTTGTTTTTTGCAGGTTGCATACAGTTTCTCCTTGAGTGCATCAACTTAGAAATATGGATTCTCATTAAGCTATAATATTGAATCCTTTCAACTATCAAAAATGGAAATAAAAAATTGGCATTCTATTATGCATTAAGGACTACACATAGTTACTATAGCTTTCGAGAATGAGCCCAATGTTGTGATTGAGAAAACTAAGTGGCATGATAGATTGGATGAAGATGATGGATCTCTTTTCCTCTCTATTTTTCCTGGTATAATATTTCATATATATTATTTTACCACTCTAAACTAAGTATGGACCAAATTTGAGTCTCTCTTTGGAGTTCAAGATGAGTTAAGAGTGCACGAGTTGGAGATTAAGTTATTCTCAATGATTCCAAGCAATTTAAATTCCATTGAAGGATTCTTCACCAAATTCAAGTCACTTTTTCTCATTATAAAAAATTGTGGGATTGAGAAGAAATATTATCAATTAATAATTTCCATTCTTTCTAAATTAGGTCCTAAATACTCAGTTTTTGTGTCTACTTTTCATGCTACTAGGATTGTTGTTACAAACTGGAAAATGCCTTCTTTTTGTACGTTCTTTGATTCACTAAATAGGGAGAAAGGAAAATTGATCCAGATGACTGCTATTAGATATTCCAAGGGAAAAGATAATTCTTTCATGGTTAAAGGAATAAATAATAAAAAATCCAAATAAAGGAAATATGTTAAGGAGAAGAATCCAAAGTCAGAAATTGAAGATGAAAGTTCAAAGCCTATTGATGAAGATTCAATAAAGAAGGTCAAGAATAAAGGGAGAAATTCCAAATGTTATTATTGAAACAAGGGATTTCATCTAGAGAAGAAATGTTTCAAGGATAGTATGTGCATTATGTTTGACCTTCTTAACAAGCACATCATCGAAGTTCCAGATGAGCTAGAAAAGCCTATTGATTTTTTACACACTGTCATAATGTACAATTCCAAGGTGATATAAACTATTAATTGAGTTCCAAAGTGTAATAATTTCCTCATGTCTCTGATATAGATTCATTTTATGATATATCAGAATCAGAAATATCATATCCTTTCTTTAATAATCCACCTATCACTATCCTATATTCATCTCTCAATAATGTTAGAATTTCATCATTAAGCTAGCATTATATTAGGATCTTTATTGAGAGAATAACAAGTACAACAATCAAACACAAGAGACAATGAACACAATGTTTATCCTCGGGGAAACCATAAATGGAGAAAATGCCGCAACTTCCTCAGAGATAGAATTAGCACCAAAATAGTAAAAGTCCCAAAACAGTAAGTGATCTCCCGACATCAGTAATCTTCTTCTTATCTAGCCCCAGTTTCTTCTCCTTCCTCAACTATGCACTACACTTGAGTGTGGATGAGTTGTGTGATAAATAGAGACTCCTGTTCTCTATTTATACTAATCCTAACATGACTAAAACCCTACTAGGGCCGACCTCTACTAGGAGAGTCTAATAACCCAGTGCCCTAGAACTACGGGGACTTTAACCCTTAGACAATCAAAGGGTTACTCACTATGACTTAACATGACTTGTTTACATTATCGATTCTCCCAATTGGAACATCGGAGCATGACAACATGACTCAATTACATTATAGATACATCTCGGATAAACATCGGGTTACAATACATAAGATACATAGATGAATACATTCTGAAGTTACAAATACATCAACACTCCCTCTTAACTAGGAAGGTATTATCTTGACACAATTTTCAGCATTGGTCTTCTTCTCTGTATCAACTGGATCATCTCATCATTTGCATCTCAGGTCTTCTGAGTCTTCAAGTCATCTTTGTCTTCAAGCCATCTTCATCTTCAAGTCATCTTCATTTTCAAGTCATTGGATCTGGAGCATCTCTCGATCTAGATCATCATGGGACATCATCACTAGATCTAGATCATCATGAGGCATCATCATTGGATCTGGATCATCACTGGCTATCATCACTGGATCTAGATCATCACTCGATCTAGATCATCACTGCTGGATCATCGTCACTGGATCTGGATCATCATCACTCGATATAGATCATCACTGGGCATCATCATAGGTGCTATCTCTTGATTCTTCTCGTCATAGGAACCTCTACAAAGCCAGTCCTTTTTCATACTGGATGTATCATCTCAGATCTGGTCCTTTTTCATACCAGATGAGGCAGCTACTCAGAGGTAGTCCTTTTTCATACTAGATGAGCCTTCCCAAAGCTAGTCCTTTTTCATACTAGGTAGGGCATCACAGAGCTGGTCCTTTTTCATACCAGATGAGGTATCACAGAGCTGGTCCTTTTTCATACTAGATGTAGTAGCTACTCAGAGCTAGTCCTTTTTCATACTAGATGAGCCTTCCTAGAGCTAGTCCTTTTTCATACTAGGTAGGGAATCACAGATCTGGTCCTTTTTCATACCAGATGAGGCATCACAGAGCTGGTCCTTTTTTATACTAGATGAGGCATCATAGAGCTGGTCCTTTTTCATACCATACGTGGAAGCTACTCAGAGCTAGTCCTTTTTCATACTAGATGAGCCTTCCTAGAGCTAGTCCTTTTTCATACTAGGTAGGGCATCATAGAGCTGGTCTTTTTTCATGAGGCATCACAGAGCTGGTCCTTTTTCATACCAGATGTGGCAGCTACTTAGAGCAAGTCCTTTTTCATACTAGATGAGCCTCCACAGAGCCAACCCTTTTTCATGTTGGATGTGTCATCCACACAAAGCTAGTCTTTTTTCATACTAGATGTGTCTTCACAGAGTCGACCCTTTTTCATGCTGGATGTGGCATCCAAATATACCTAACAATGGAAGGAACCAATCCTCTCACCATGTCACAGCTCTTACATCCGACCATGGAAGGAACCAATCCTCTCACCATGTCGGAATGGCATAGCACTTACATCTGATCATGGAAGGAACCAATCCTCTCACCATGTCAGAATGGCACAACACAGACACATAACTTCCTCTTGGGAGGAACCTCGATCTAGAGAACACCAAGATTCTCCCTGAAGTACTCAAACTTCACCTTAGCCAATGGCTTAGTCAACACATCATCTATCTGTTTGTCCGTCGCAACATACTGGAGCTTCACTGCTCCTCTCTGCACCATATCCCTGATATAGTGATACTTGATCTCAATATGCTTCAAATTGTCATGGAATACTGGATTCTATGACAACTTTACATAGCTGTTGTTGTCACAGTATATACAAGTCGTATCTAACTTGAGATCAAACAAATTAGACAGTAGCTTCCTCAGCCATACCGCCTCACAACTAGCTGAACAGGATGCAACATACTCTGCTTCAGCTGTACTAAGTGCCACATAGGATTGCTTCCTACTAAACCATGAGATCACACCCGATCCCATACTGAAGGAACACCCTGAAGTGCTCTTCCTATCGATGGCACTACCTACCCAATCTAAATCAACATAACCCTCCAGGTTAATCCTTTGATCAACCTTATACTTGAGCCCATAACCAACCGTACCCTTCAGGTACCTCAGAATATGCTTTGCAATAGTCAAGTGAACATGTCTCGGATCTTTCAAGTATTGGCTCAAGGTGTTCATAGCAAAGCAAATATCTGGTCTCATGTTCATCAGGAACATCAAGGACCCAATCATCTAACGATACATCGTGACATCAACTGTCTCTCATGAAGCATCACTCAATAGCTTCAGGTTTGATGCCATAGGTGTGGTCAATTTCGTGCAGTCCATCATCCCAAATCTCTTCAGGATCTCTACTGCATACTTTCCTTGTCCAAGAAAGATTCCATCTGTAGTCTGCCACACCTCCATACCTAGCAAATAGTGCATCATTCCCAAGCCCTTCATCTCAAACTCAGCAGCAAGGTTTCTCTTAGTATCAGCAATCAACCCATTCATACCTATCATAAAAAAATCATCTACATATAGTAGAAGTATCACTAGGTTGCCACCTTCCACCTTGTAGTAAAGGTTGGAATCTGCTTCACTCTTGGTAAAACCCAAATTGGATAGAAAGCTATCAATTTTTCCGTACCATGTCCTGGGTGCATGTTTCAAACAATATAGGGCTTTCTTCAGTCTACACACATGAGACTCTCTATCATGTGTCTCAAAACTGAGTGGCTATTCCACACACACTTCCTCTTCTACTACACCATTCAAGAAAGCAGTCTTGAAATCCATTTGGTGTATCTTCCATTTCATCATTGCAGCCAGAGAAAGTACTGATCTGATGGAAGTGTATCTAGCTATAGGTGCAAAGGTTTCTTCATAGTCTATCCCTTCTTTCTGGGAGAAACCCCGAGCCACAAATCCTTCCTTATACTTTTCAATGCTACTGTCTGCAGCATGCTTGATCTTGTAGATCCATTTGGAAGTTACTACTGACTTCCCTTCTAGTCTTGGGACAACATCCCAAACATCATTCTTCATGATCGACTGATACTCTTCGATCATCACATCCTTCCATTCTTTCCATTCTTCCGCTTATTCATACTCGGAAGGTTCTTTATCAATGAAGTCACATAGTAAAGCTACATAACTAGAACAAGATCTAGTCCTCTTTCTTTCTCTGAGATTCTCTTCTGGAACCCCATATCTTTCCGCACCTTGGATAATCTCTCGTACCCAAGCAGGTTTCCTCTTGTGAGGATTCTTCTCCTGTGGCGGATCTATAGGTCTTTGTGGTTCTTCAAATTCTTGATCTTCTTCTTGAGTTTCTTCATTCATGTTTGTATCATGAATTCTGGGAGCTTCTGCTTCTTCAGGTTCTTCAGCAGGTTTCTTTCTGGATTTGATGTAGGCCGAATCTTAATTAAATGTTACATCCTTGCTGATGTCAATATTTTTGAATCTTGGGAAGTATATTCTATAAGAATTCGAGCTTTCAGAGTATCCCACAAATATACCCTTCTTTCCTGAAGGATATAATTTTGTTCTCTTCTCTTTTGGAATGTGTATGTACAGAGGACACCCGAATATTCTGAGATGGCTAGCTTTTGGTTTCTTGCTGAAGAAGACTTGTTCAGGAGTCTTGTTCTTGAGTACTCTATGTGGAGTACGGTTCTGTACATACATTATTGTTCTGGCTGCTTCTACCCAAAGGTGCATAGGAAGATCTTGATCATGAAGCATAGCTCTTGCAGCTTCCATGATGGTTCTATTCTTCCTCTCTGCAACCCCATTCTGTTGTGGATTGTAAGGAGTGGACAACTCCCTCTTAATCCCTAATTCCTTACATAGTTCCTTGAACTCATTCAAAGTGAATTTTCTGCCATTGTCTGATCGAAAAGTCTTGATCTTCTTTTTAGTTTCGTTCTCGATCAAGGCTTTGAATTCCTTGAACTTGCTAAACACTTCATCTTTATTCTTCATGAAGTAAATCCATGTCTTCCTAGAAAAGTCATCAATAAAAGAAACATAGTACACATACCCACTTAGTGAGCTTGATGACGTTGGTCTGCATACATCAGAGGGGATGATTTCCAAGATTCCTTTTACTTTACTTTTGCTACTTGGAAATGTCTTATTTGTATTCTTTCCTTTCGCACATCCTTTGCAGACCCCTTCATGTTTTTCTTGTATTTCTGGAAGACCTTCAACAACTTTGCTTGCAAGTGGTAGTGCTCTGTAATGCACATGTGCAAGCCTTCTATGACACAGTTCATTTGGTTCTACTGTGTCATGAACCAAAGCTTGATCTAGTTGGCCCTTCAACTTGTATAGGCCTCCTTCTTGTTCTCCGATCACAATTGCATCGTCAAAAGTCTTTCCTTTTGGCCACACAAGAACTTGGCCATCTACAAAAGCAACCCTCATTCGTTTTGCATCCAATGTAGATATGGAGAGGAGGTTCTTCTTTAATCCCGGAACAAATAATACATTCTTCATCTTCAAGGACTTTCCAGAGTCTAGTTTATAGAAGGATTCACCACTACCTTTTATTGGATACTAGTAGTCATCCCCAAGTTTCACCTTGTGAGGTGACTCATGTTCAGATAGCTTTACAAATGATTCTTTGAATCCCGTCATGTGCTTGGAAGCACCACTATCTATAAGCCAATCATTTCTTCCATGTGAAACAGTTTCCGTGAGAGTGGATATTAGAACATATTCATCCTTACTTGAAGAGTCATCACTCTCTTCTCTGATTCTCTTTGTGGAAGGTTCATCATTCTCTGTAGCATGAGCATGATGTCTTCTCTTGTTTCCTTTCTTCCTTAGATTTCTTTTGTTAGGACCGAATTTGGATATGTGACCTTTCTCATCACATGTGTAACATATAATGGTATTTAGATATTTTCTAGAGTGTGAGGTCTTACCTTTGGAGTGATAATTTCTCCTCCTGTTTTTCTTGGAGTGAACTATGAGGGCTTGATATTCACTTCCCATCTTCTCTTCTTGAGCTGCTATCCTAGCTTCTTCTTGAGATAATTCTTCCCATAGACTGTTGAACTTGACTAACTTCTTTCTGGCACAGATTCCTTGAATGAAAGAGTCCCATGATATAGGGAGACCATTCAAGGTGGTCATCACAATCTCTGCATTTTCCACTTCTTCATCTACTGCTTCTAGCTGCTCTTTGATCTGAGAAACCCTTGTAAAGTAAGACTGAATAGTCTCATCATTATGGATCTTCACATCCTTCAATTTCTTTCTCAAGGTCATATTCCTGTTAATGTTCTTCCCTTCAAACAATTTGGTTAGGGCATCAAACATAGCTTTAGGTGGCTTAAGGGAGGACACTTATGGTATGAGATGATCCTTGATAGAACCAACAATGAATCTCTTTGCCATAACCAACTTCTTCTTATGCAAGGCCTTAGCCTCATCTCCCTCTGGAACTGGAACCTCCTCATTGATATAGGAGTCTAATTCATTCTCTTCCAGGACCAAGGAGATCCTATACTTCCAAGCTCAGAAGTTATCATCCCCCTCAAGCTTTTCATTAATCTTGGTATGATGAGACATCTTAAATTGAGAACCTCAAATGGAAACAAAAAATATTTATATCTTACCAGGTTCAAGATGTCGGATCTGAAATTTGAGCTGAAATCCTATAGTGTTGGTTCAGTAGCGAATTAGGGTTTTGCTTTTTCGGAGATCTGTTCACCCAAATGCCTTGAAATTTATCCCTAACTTCGATTTTGGGGAGGATATCAATCTAGGCCTAGGCTCACTGAAAAATTCCTCTTCTGTGAAAAGCCCTAATTTTCGGTAGTAGTGTTGGGTCCAAAACTGAAAAACCTCAGAATTGGATTCTGCTTCGACAGAAAGATGAGCCCTAGGGAGGAGAGTTATTCCCCCTTACTTTTGCTGAAAATATGTGGAGGAATATCCACAAACTAGGAAGCCCTAGTTCCTGCAGCTGCACAGTGCCTTCTTCTCAGGTTAGCTCTGATACCATGTTAGAATTTCATCATTAAGCTAGCATTATATTAGGATCTTTACTGAGAGAATAACAAGTACAACAATTAAACACTAGAGACAATGAACACAGTGTTTATCCTTGGGGAAACCATAAATGGATAAAACCCTGCAACTTCCTTAGAGATAGAATTAGCACCAAAAGAGTAAAATCCCCAAAACAGTAAGTGATCTCCCGATAGCAATAATCTTCTTCTTATCTAGCCCCAGTGTCTTCTCCTTCCTCAACTATGAACTACACTTGAGTGCGGATGAGTTGTGTGATAAATAGAGACTTCAATTCTCTATTTATACTAATCCCGACATGACTAAAACCCTACCAGGTCCGACCTCTACCAGGAGAGTCTAATAACCCTAGTGCCCCGGAACTACGAAGACTTTAACCCTTAGACAATCGAAGGGTTGCTCACTATGACTTGACATGACTTGTTTACATTATTGATTCTCCTGATTGGAACATCGGGGCATGACAACATGACTCAATTACATTATAGATACATCCCAGATAAACATCGGGTTACAATACATAAGATACATAGATGAATACATTCCGAAGTTACAAATACATCAACAAATAATTGTAATTTTTCACTAGATAATGACTTTTCTTTAAGCGGATATTCCTCACTCCATAATTCTTATATAAAATAATGTCTATAGTATTATATATATGTCATGATACCATTCGTACCACCATATATATCATTTACCATACCTATGAATATTCCTAAGACTATACAAATCCAGTCACTAGTTGATTCCTCATTGGTTTCTTATGTAGTGTTACTTATATTCAATGGTTCGAAGTCTTTATTATATTTCAATGGTTGGTTATCCATGAACTTATTCATATTTGGTCTAATATTACACATGTTTTGATCTGTTCTAAACACTTATGGATCAAATATCAAGTCCATTTATCATTCATATTTTTACACTTATCAGTTTTCCCTAGTTGCTCATAGTTTTCCTAGTCTAGCCTGATATCCTCATGGAGTCATCGAAGCCTTTAAATTTGTTGTTCCATATGCTAATTTTTATCATATATCATAGTTTTTTTGGCCTCATATCAAAGCACATCACAATTTTATAGCTATTCAGGGAATTGAGTGTGTAACAAATTGTCTTAATTTTTGTATTCTTTGGGAAGGGGTATGCACAGATATCTCTTGCATTTCAAATTTTGTTGGAAGATCATATTTTGCTATCACCAAGAAGCACTAAGATAATGCTCCTAATTTATCAGTTGATGATATACAAGTAGTTATCCTCTTCTTTAGTTCATATTCTACACTCTAGTGCATGTTCATGGAGTCTACAAGCCTCTTCATCAAGTCTTTCACCATAAGCAGTTCATTCATCTCATTCGAGTGAATATAAAGACCTAATAAAGACATGTTCATTCAATTTTTTTTCCTTGTCCTTTCTTGAGGGATAATTTTCCCCATTGGGTTTTGCATCTTTCCTCACTTTTCTACACATGAATAATTGTAAAGGGTGACCATAGCCTTGTTGTTGGGACCTTTATACACTTATATATCATCATAAATTCACAATTAAAGGGGGATGTGGGAATATAATAAATACACTTCATAACTTAGGATAAAATATTTAATTAGTTTTGCTTAATTTCCTACCCACTATCCTACACAGTTGGTATCCACTTGTACCACATAGTCAACACTTTCCATATATACACCAGGAATGCTTTATCCTGATTCTGGGTTGATACTATCCGGTATATTGACTGTCATAATTAGTAACTGCAATTTCCTACAAATTATTTTGTATTATGATTTTATCCATCTTTTATGTGGATAAGGTAAAGCTAGTTAAGTAGGAAACTACTATCTTTTGTTTCCAACCCATCCTCCATGATTTTCTCTCCATTTTCCAGGATTAACATGTTTTTCCATCACTATTGACAAATCACTCATGATTTTTCTAATTCATGAGGTCATTGGCTAATATGAAAAGTGATTTAGCCACCTATCATCCTATCAGTTTTATCATATTTAGTAATTCTATCTTTCTGAGATAGATGAGTTGTCTCCAATACAACTTGATTTTACCTATGAGGCATGTACTATTTATGTACACTATTGTTCATTATTATTCAATGGAAGGAGACACTCCAATATTCATCTCTTGATTCATGTGACTTAGTCTCTTCTCTTCTCTCTATTTTTCTTATGTGTGCTTGTGAGAATTATCATTACAACAAAATCTATTTCCAATGCTTCTTCTTAGCATATTTGATCATATCATTGGAGCTGCTATTTCTACAGAAAATGTATGGTGTGATTTTGGAAAAGTGTTGCGACTTCCTTCCATTATCCTAATTTTTTTCACATCGATTTGAGAATAGTATTTGAGAAGCTATTCTCTTCCCCACCACAATACCATTTGTGGAACAAGTGAATACTGAGCCTGAACATGACTAAAGAATATCACGCTTGTATTCCACTACATGGAGCTTTGTGGAGGTGTTTCTTTTGGTTGTGAAGACCATTGTAGTGACTAAATATCGATTTGAATACTTCTAGAAGAGTGTGAAACTATAAGAAGTGGTAAGAACTCATTTTTTTGGGTGCTTCTACATGTATGTTGCAAAATCATGTAATACTTTTTCATAAAAATATTTGAATTGTTGCGACCTACACTATTATGTTGAAATTTTGTTTTGTAATAAAGTGATATTGTAGTTGTTTCAAATATAGTACATGTTTTCTTAAAATATTGTAAGAAACAAATATATTGAATGCAAAAGTACCGTGGAGCTACTTAGATAGTGATGTAAAACTATTTTGTGGAGTTTTAGAATCATTTGTATTAGGTTGAAAAATTGTGTAATAACCTATAGAACCATTTTGTAACTTGTAAAGGATAAGGAACTTAAACCTCCATCCAATATTTTTATTCCAAGTATTCTGCAAGTTGCAGGTTCTATTGAAGATGCATTCTTTGGCATCTATTGTTGGTGTTGTCCTCACTGGATATGGCAGATATCTAGAATGGTCCAAAAAGATCAAGAAATCAAGAGATCCTATTAGAGGGTTCCTTTTCTTTGTTCAGAGAGAAAATAATCAATCCAAAGACCCTTCCAAGGGAGATACCATCATAATAGGACAAGAAAGAATAATTTTCAAGGGAACAGGGGGTTGAATGGACATGAATCATATTGGTGTTGGGCCCCATGAGATTCCATCAAAGGTACCTACAATCAAAATAAAAGAGACAAGAGTATGAATCAAGAGGACGATAAAACCAATGATTCAACTCACTGTATAGTTGCACATTGTAATCTTTGTATTAATGAAATAACTTCTCTTTCATCTTTCAAATATTGTTGGATGCTTGACACTGGTGTAACTTCTCATATGAATTTTATAAGAGGCTATTTTGAAGAACCGACTGAAATTGAAAATGACATAGTGTACTTTGTAGACAATTCGAGCCTCAAACCAAAGGGAATTGGTTCAATAAGGCTGAAGCTTCATAGTTTCCCTAATATTGTGTTAAATATTGTTCCCTACCTTCTAGAGTTGAAGAGAATATTGTTGTCCTTAGTGCAGATTAGGTAACAATCCTATTCCATCCACATGTTTCATGAAATTGTAGAGATAAGGAAGTTCTCTGACAACAAGCTCATTATGACCGGGTATGAAGATCGAAATATTATAATGTTGAAGGATTGTTCTACAACATTTCAAATCTTTGACTATGTGTCTCATATTGAAGAAGGTAATTTTTCATCTAGTTTATTCTGGCATGCATGATTTGGTCACTTGAATTATAATAGTCTTTGTTTATTAAGAAATAATAGTGTAGATGTTTTTCCTATTATTCCTAAGCAAAGGAACACATGTGATGCATGTATGTTAGGAAAACATAGTAAGTAGCCTTTTAAGGAGTCTAAATTTAAAGCATGTAGAAAGTTAGAACTGATTCATAATGACCTATGTGGCCTCATGCCAATTCATTCAAAAAATGGTAATAAGTACCTCATGACATTTGTTGATGATTATTTAAGAATGTGTTGGGTATATTTATTGAAGACAAATTATGAATATTTTCAAACATTCAAAATCGTTCATGCATGGATAGATAATGAAACACAAGAACATATTGATACATTTTGATATGATAATGGTAAAGAATACACCTCTAATGAGTTCAAGATTATCTTTCCAAACATGGAATTACACATGAAAATTTGGTTCCTTATAATCCTCAACAAAATGGTATAGCAAAAAAGATGGATAGAACACTAATGAATATGGCAAGATCAATGATGTTTTTCAAGAATGTGAAATCGATGTTTTGGGGTGATAAACTAGTATGTGTAGCATATTTGAGAAATAGAAGTCCATATAAATATATTGAACACAAGAATCCACATGAGATGTGGTTTTCCTAGCTTCCTTCGGTTAAGAATCTCAGGGTTTTAGGCTCCACATGTTGTGCCTTGATACTAATGGAGGAAAGAAACAAACTTGGTGCTAGAAGTAGAAGATGCATTTTCTTGGGATATTCAAAAAATTTCAAGGCATACAATCTTTATGATGAGGTAAACAAGAAATTTTTTATTTATAAAGATGTCATTTTTTTTTAAACTAATAAAAATCGCAAGTCTATTGAAAGGAAGCTTTATCATATGGAGATGATTTCCCATCTAAATACATACTATGAATTTGATAATGAAATTCTAAACATTCAAGGGGGAATACAAATCTTGGATTAGGATCAATCTTTGGAATATCCTTTTTGAAGGACCAAAACCCCCTCATGAATAAACTCATCAGGAAGAACTTCCCACCACTTCACCTGAACTGGATGATGTTATTGAGAGAACTGGAAGATTGAACATAAATATACTTAAAACTGTCCATCCAAACGAATTTGGAAAGACAAGAACAATAAATTTATCAAGACAATATGATGGAGGAGAAGCAGATAACTCAGGTGATGACATCGATGCCTCATTTGATTGTGAATTCAATTTATCTGCTAACTTTAAACCAAATTGATTTATACAAGTTACTAATTAGTATGAAAGGAAAGAATTTATGCAAAATGAATATGATGCACTCACAAATAATGGAACTTAGAAGCTCGTTGACCCTCAAATTGGAAGCAAACCAATTGGTTGCAAGTGGGCATACAAGAAAAAATACAAGTCAGATGGCTCATTTAATAAACATAAATAAAGGCTTGTGGAAAAATCCTATACACAAAAAGAAGTATTTGACTATAAAGAAACATTCTCCCCCACAAAAAATGGGGTGCCACCCACACTTTTCTCTCCATGGAAGCACAAAATGGGTGGAAATTCTACCAAATGGATGTAAAAATTGATTTCTTGAATGGAGACTTGAAGGAAAATGTCTTGATGTCTCAAGAAAAAGGTTTTGTGTTCAAGGGACAATAAATAAAGGTATGCAATATTTCCAAATCATTGTATGGCCTAAAATAACTACCACGAGCATGGTATGAAAAGTTAATCGATCATATTCTAAAGCTAAAATTCAAGCATTATAATATTGATGATGAAACATTATTTGTGAAGAAAGTTCAATGATCTATTGTATTTCTCTTGGTATATGTAGATGATCTCTTGATGACAGGGAACAATCAAGATTACATAGCTTCCATAAAGAAATATTTGAAGAAATGTTTTGAAATGAATGATTTGGGACATCTTCATTATTACATAGGAATTGAAGTGACTCAACATCCTAAGTACATATTCATATATTAGAAAACGTATCTTAGAGAATTGTTGAACATATTTTGCATGACAGAATGCAACCCTATGTCAACTCCAATGGAAAAAAAAGTTGAAGCTCACATCAAGTGAAGGGAAATAATTTGAGGATGCAACAAAGTACCAACAATTTTGAGCAATCATTATCTACCTTACCACTAACACACCAAATATTTCTTATGTTGTTGGAATTATTTCTACATACATGCAAAAACCTTGTGAAGACATTAGTCTGCAACAAAAAGAGTTCCAAGGTACTTGAATGGGACTCAAGACTTTGGAATCAGCTACGCTAAAGTGGAAGACTTCAAACTCATTCAATACATTGATCCATACTTTGATGGAGAAAAATATACATGGGTGTCCACTTTTGGATACACAATGAGTCTTGGATTAACAATTATTTCCTAGAGATAACACAAACAATTAGTTCCAATATATTGGATAACAGAAGAAGCATATGTGGTAGCTACAAAATCCACAAAAGAGATTGTGTGGCTCAGGAAGATACTTTAATATTTGTAAGATAAGATAGAAAATTCCACTCCCTTACTAATTGAAAACACTTATGCAATCAAGTTGTACAAGAACCCCATATTCCATGATTGAACCAAGCACATCAACAAAAATTATCGTTTGATTCGGCATCATGTAGAGGCCAAGACAGTTCATCTACAACATTCTTCCACAAATGAGAAAATTGCTGACATATTCACTGAAGCATTTGGATGGGAAAAGTTTGAAATATTTAGAACCATTCTCATACTCACAAAGACCCATTTAGATTAAAAGGGGAATGTTGGAGTCCTAATCCTCAAATTATGTTGTTCGTAGTTAATGTAAATATTGTATATAGAATATGAACATGAAGAGTCCTGTAGGAAACTGAAAGAGTTGGTTGGAAGATGAAAATAAACCACCACATCATTGTATAAATAAAATTTGTTTCTCAATGGAATAAGTGAATATGGAGTTATTCATTTTAGTCGTACTATCTGTTGATGTATTTGTAACTGCAGAGGATATTTTGATGTATATTATCCTTATATTTTATTGTACCATATTGGAGATTTGTTTACCTCCTTGCGGGATGTCTTAATTGTGTATAGACATTTAGGTACATCCTTTGTTGTGAGTCAGAGAGATAGTCCCCAGTGTAACATCATGTAATCTGTATTTGGAGTCTCTATGGGATAATTTGGCCCTGTTAGGGATACAAGTCCTCCCCAATCATGTATTTGGTCAGTCATTTGGTTAGTATAAATAGGGAGGCACCCTCCCTCATTTATACACACCTCACACTCTCAAGTTAGCATGAGAGAGAATGACATACAAAGGGAGGAGAGATAGATAGTTGTTTAATACTTCTTATTTCTGTTTTTGATCATCTGACTATTCCAAGGAAGTTTGTGGGTTTTTCTCCTTTATGGTTTCCCTGATGAAAATATTTGTGTCTTTTGTATATATTATATATTATGCATCTATTTGTACTTGTTATTATTTTTGACAAAGATTGTAATTAATCTAATAAGATTTAGAAAAAATAACATGGTATGAGAGCCTCTCTGAAAGAAAGCACTGTGCAACTATAGAAACTAGGGATCCCTAGTTCTAGGTGTTCTCTCCATAGATCATTAAGAAAATAGGGCTAGTCTAACTCACCTCAGAAGGGTGCATCTTTCACTGGAAGCAGTTTCATATTTGAATAAGTTTCATTTTTCACCCTATCACTTGTGTCAGAAGAAACTAGGGTATCTAGTTTCAAAGGCTTCCCACCTTAGTCTTCAGAAAGTGACCTTGCTCAGAAAATCACCTCGAGGAGGCACATGTTTATGTCCAAATAGAATTCCTAAATTCCAAGGTTGAAAAATTATGGTTTCTCCGACAAACCCTTGTGAGCTAGCTCCAGAACATGGTTAGACACCTCAAATAGTTAATATCTAAATCTTTTCTATTTCCATTTGAGGTTCTGATTTGAAAAGATGACTCGCCATAGTCATCTTCTAGACAATATTAGAGGGGGTGAGAACTTCAGGGCATGGAAGTACATAATCTCCATGATCCTTGAAGAGAATGATTTAGATCAGTACATCACTAGAGAAGCTCGAGAAATAGAGCGATATGACGCTAAGGATTCTCATAAGAGAAGCATGGCTAAGGGTAAGAGAATCATTGCATATTTTCTTAAGTATCACGTCATCCCCCATGTGTCTTCGTTCAAGACTTCGAAGGAAGTGTATGATGCTTTGAAGAATATTTTTGAAGGAAAAAACATCAACCAAAAGGTGACTTTGAGGAACCGATTGAAGAATGTGAAGATACAGAACTTCGAGACTATACAGTATTACTTCAGAATGATTTCTCAAATCAAAGAAAAACTTGAAGCAGTCGAAGAGAATGTTGAATAAAGAGAAATTGTGATTACCACCTTGAATGGTCTCCCAAGATCATGGTACTCATTCATTCAAGGATTTTTTGCGAGAAGGAGGTTGATCTCTTTCATTAGACTTGGAGAAGAATGTGTAAAAGAAGAGGCTTGACTCCTGACAAGAGAAGAGAAGATGGGAGAAACTGTAGATGAAGCTCTCATAGTTCACACCAGGAAGAGCTTCAAGAAGAAGGAGAAGAAGAAGAAATTTCATCACAACAAGAATAAGTACAAGAAACAAAATAAGACCAAAAATTATCCTTCCAATGTTCTATGCTATACTTGTGATGAAAAGGCACACTTTGCAAGAGATTTTCCCATCAGGAAAATGAGACACCATGCTCATATTACCGAAGATGATGAACCGAAAAAAAAAATCCAGATGAGAGAAGGATGTTTCAGATGAAGAGTATGTGTTAATATCAACACTTACTGTTAGTATCTCACATGAGAACAATGATTGGCTTGTGGATATTGGAGCTTCTAAACACATGATGAGATACAAGGAATCATTTTCCAATATGTGTGAACATGAGTCACCTCACAAGGTGAAGCTTGGGGAGGATTATCAATACCCCATAAAAGGGAGTGGATAAGCTTCATATCAGCATGAATTCAAGAAATCCCTAAAGATGAAGGATGTGTTATATGTTCCAGGATTGAAGAATAATCTTCTCTCCATTTCTTCACTAGAAGAAAAAAGAACTAGGGTTTCTTTTGTCGATGGACAAGTTTTGATGTGTCCTAGAGGAAAGAAAATAGAGGATGCAATAGTTATTGGAGAAGAATAAGAGGCTTGTACAAGATAAACGGACATCCTAAACAAGTGTCAGTTCATGATCCAATTGAACCAGGTGAAGTATGGAACAGAAGGGACACATGTGCACTACAGAGCACTACCAATGACAAGCAAAGCAGTCTTAGGACTTCTAGAGATCCAAGCAAAGCATGAAGGCATTTGCAAAGGATGTGCACAAGGATAGAATGTTAAGAAGAAATTTCCGAGCAATGAGAGAAAGGACAAAGGAATACTGGAGATAGAACACTCGAATGTATGTTGACCCATGTATTCTAGTTCATTAAGCAGATATGTGTACTATGTCTCCTTTATAGATAATTTATCATGTAAGACCTGGATATATTTTTTGAAAGGGAAAAGTGGAGTTTTTAGTAAGTTCAAGGAATATAAATCATTTCTCAAGAACCAAAATGATAGGAATATCAAGACTCTATGGTCATATAATGGCAGAGAATTCACTTTAGAATAATTAAAAAAAATTGTAGAGAGTCTCAAATTAAGAGGGAGTTGAGAAATCCATACAATTGTCAACATAATGGGGTTGCAAAATGAAATGAGCAAACCATCATGGAAGCAAAAAAATCTATGTTGCATGACCATGATCTTCCTATGCACCTTTGGGAGGAGGAAACAAGAACAGTTTGGTATGTACAAAAATCTACTCCTCATCGAGTACTTGACAACAAGACTCCTGAAGAGGATTTACCACAAGAGAAACCAGAAGTCGACAATCTGAGGATATTTGGCTGATCGATGTACATACATATACAGTGATATATCAAAGTCCTACCGAATATAATTTCTTAGGATTCAAGAACATCGACATCAATGGAGATGTAACCTTTGATAAATACTCGAAATACTTAAAATCCAGGAGGACACCTATTCAGGAGGTCGAAGAACTTGAAGAAATGGGACTTCAAGATATGGAAATTAGAGAAGCAATTCTAGATGACCATGAAGATCATGACATGACAGATTCATAAGAGCTCATAGAGACATTCCTTGATAAGAACTCCCATAAGAGGAAACCAACATGGGAAAGGAAGCTCATCCAAGAAGCTAAAAGGTATGGTGCTTCAAAAGGAATACATAAAGAGAGAAAAATGGAAAATCCATATAATATCTATGTAGCTCTGTTGTGTGACATCAATGACAAAGAAGCTTCTACCTATGAAGAGGATACATAAAAGAAAGAATGAAAGGATTCTATGATTGAAGAATATCGTTTGATCATGAACAATGATGTATAGGAGATTGTTTCGAGATTGGAGAAGAAGTCTGTTGTGACTTCAAAATGGATCTACAATATCAAGCATGATGCAGATGATAGTATCAAGAAATACAAGGAAAGATTCATAGCATGAGGCATCTCATTGAAAGAAGGAATAGACTACAAAGAGAAATTTTCACCTTTGGAAAGGTACTCTTCCATTAGGACCATACCTGGATTGGAAGAAGTTTAGAAATTGAAAATACACCAAATGGATGTTAGGAAAACTTTCTTGAATGGTGTAGTAGAGGAGGAATTGTACATGCAATAAGAACTAGGATTCGAGACTCGTGACAAAATTACCCATGTGTGCGAATTGAAGAAGGTTTTGTACGGATTGAAAGCATCAAGAACATGGTCCAGCAGGATGGATAACTTCTTGTTGAGATTAGGATTTACCAAGAATAAAGTGGATTGCAACCTTTACTTCAACGTTGAAGATGGAAGACTAGTGATACTCCTGCTATATGTCGATGACTTGTTTCTAACAAGGCGAAGATGAACTCACTAAAGATACAAGGAGGATACTTGCTACAAATTTTGAGATTAAAGAGCTAGGTATGATAAAATACTTCTTAGGCATGGAGGTGTGGAAGAGTGTAGATGGGGTCTTCTTTGGTCAAAGAAAGTATGCAATGGAGATTTAGAATGTTGTACTGTAAGGAAATAAGCACACCTATGGCATGTAACTTGAAGCTTTTGAGTGATGCTTCATCTGGTTCGGTTAATGCCACAATGTATTGTTATATTATTGGCTCATTGATGTATATGGTGAATATGAGACCATACATATGCTTCACGGTGAGCACCTTGAGCCAGTTCTTGACAGAAATGAGACATTTTCACCTGATAGCTGCAAAGCATGTTCTAAGGTACCTAAACGGTATGGTGGATTATGGGCTCAAATATGATGTGAATGAGAAGATTAACCTACATGGATATGTTTATTTGGATTGGGAAGGTAGCACCATTGACAAGGAGATCACCTAAGGTTGTCTCTTTAGTTTGGGATCTCGCGTGATCTCTTGGATCAGGAGGAAGCAATCATGTGTGGCACTGAGTACAACCAAGGCAGAGTATGTTTCTTCTTGCTCAACTATTTGTGAGATAGCTTGGCTTATAAAGCTACTTCCTAAATTGTTTGATATCTGGTTAGATATTATTGTATCTTCTATGACAATCAGAGTTGTGTGAAGTTGTCAAAAAAAAATGTGTTCCATGACAAGTCGAAGCACATAGAGATAAAATTCCACTATATCGGGAATATGGTGGATAGAGTTGCAGTGAAGCACCAGTACCTGGAAACGGGCAAGCAAACAGGTTATGTGTTGACCAATCCTCTAGCTAGAATGAAGTTCAAGTACTTTAGAGAGATACTTAGTATGATCCAAAATGATACCTCTCGAAAGATGGAGTGATGTGTTCTATCATAGATGGAGAGATATATTGTATGAGTGCAACATCCTAGCGAAGATTGTAGGTTTCTCAGACGTAATTAGTCATGTAGGTTATTGTTGGATGTAATAAGTACTAGAAAAGATCATAGGTTATTCTCAGATGTAATCAGTCTTGATATGATTCTATGCTAGAAATTACAGATGCATAATATCTCACATGGGAAATGAGACGGGTTGTCCGAGCAGGAAAAATCCTGGTGATGTAGGATGCTTGGACGTAATCAATCCTATAGGTTTTCCTCGGATGTAATCAGTCCTACAGTCCTCGTGAAGCATTGAGGTTTTCCTTAGATGTAATCAGTCCTGCGACAATTTATTCGAGTGTAAATATGAGTTGTATCGTGGTACGCGGGTTACTCAAATGTAATAAGTCTTGTGGGTTATCTGAATGTAAAAAGAGTCATGGCGTTGTATGTAGGTTACTCGGATGTAATACGCCATGAAGGTTGTCTAAACAAAAAATATCCTAGGCACGGGTTGTTGACATGTAATAAGTCCTTGAGGTTGACCTAGAATGTAAAATTCATGATGAAGAAGGTTGTTTGGTCGTAAGTAGTGGTTACATATATATCTATGTGTGTGTGTGTGTTCCCATGTTGATATGATTAACCATGAAGCACGTGAGGTGCACCTAGGTGATTCTCCTTTATTGGTAGAAGTAGGTTGAGCGCAGACTCTCTGTGTACTCTATTTTGTATTATGAAGGACAAAAGAGATGATATGGATACAACGAGATGAAGGTAGAATACGTAGGTTATTTCTATGGCAATGTAAACAAGGTCTTGAACAGACCCTACATGATGGATTTCTTGAGATGTAATGAAGACCTAGTTGAGGAATAGGCCTACACCCAACATAAAAAAAGGTTTGTATCTGTAGAAACTTTCGATGACATATAGTACCATTCAATGATCAATAATATGATGATGATGGAAGAAACTATGATGATGACTCTAAGAATCTGTGATGATGATTCCACGATGAATAATTGACCAGATGTGTTGATGACTGTGGAAGAGAGAGAATACCTTCCTAGTTAAGGGGGAGTGCCGATGTATTTGTAACTTCGAAAGATATTTATCATGTATATTATCATTGTATGTTGTTGTAGCTCACTGGATATGTGTTTACCTCCTTGCAGGATGTCTTAATTGTGTTTAGACCTTGAGGTACAACCTCTATTATAAGTCAAGGAAGTTGTCCGTAGTGTAACATCATGTAATGTGTATTTGGAGTCTCTCTAGGAGAAGTAGGCCTTGTTAGGGAGATAAGTCCGTGTGGGTCATGTATTTGGTGAGTCATAAGATTAGTATAAATAGGGAGGTGCTCTCCCTCATTTATACACACCTCACACTCTCAAGTTCGCATGAGAGAGAAGGAGAGACAAAGGGGGGAGAGATAGATAGCTGCTTAATACCTCTTGTTACTCGTTTTGATCATCTTACTATTCTGAGGAGGTTTGTGGAGTTTTCTCCATTATAATTTCCCCAGTAAAAATATTATACATTGACTATAATATTATTTTTTTAAACACGATCGTGATTAAGCTAATAAAATCTAAAAAAACTAACACTATCAAAATTTAATGGAATCATATCTCATTCCATCCCACCATGTCCCACTATCATTCCACGTGTTTTCTCTTTGGTTGTGACAAGATAGATGGTACACCACTTGAGTCCTTTTTTTCTTTGAAAGCAATAAATGGTTTCTCATAAAAATATGTATCTCGAAACTCACTTCTAGGAGCTTGAATTCCTAGGGAGGTGCCACACGTATGAGGCAATTTGTATTTAGAATCATGTGTTTAGGATAATGCACACACATATTCACATGACTAAAAGCATGAGGTGCATTGATTCAATCAAGAGCAATCTGGTTTGTCCAAACTTGCACCTTCACACCTATACCACCGAACTAAGATCTTACGATCATTTTTTTCAATATATTATTGATTCTAAGATTTAATTAAAGCATAGATAATATATTCCCATTGATTCCCCTTACGTGCATGATCCATTCTCGATCCTTTAAGTTAGAATATCTCTAATAAAAATTAACAATGGCTATATCACCTCGATCATGTATTGAAAAACATCAGGATAAGATTGTTCCTTTCCATTATGGTCAAGCTAGGTAGATATTGGCATCAACATGGCCAATGTTAAAGTATTTTATTTTCAAAGAGGCTTAGAACTGAATATTATTGCTTTTGTCCATTGGTTATGGAGTCTATGGGAATAGTTGATCCTTTTCATCTTATATTAAAAAAAAATATTAATTATATAAAAAAATTAAAGTGAAAAAATTATATGAAATAAAAACAAAGCATAATTTGTAATAAAAAGAAATGCTCTTTCCTAATAATTTACATAATTTCCCAATTGCCTAAAACAAACTAATATTAAAACAATCATTTAAGAAATCATCACATAATTTCCCAATTACATGAAAAAAACTAATATTGAAACAATCATTTAAAAAATCTATCATTAAGAGCATTTCAAAGCAATTCACCATACATGTGATCCAACTCATATGTATTTTTTTTTCTTGCACTCTTATGACTTTGAGAGTACCGACCCAAAGGTTATCAAATTTTCTATGTTTCGGCTTCTCTTCCCATGTGGCATCCCATTTGAAAACCAAATCTCCTAGCTCTTGCCATGTGGCTTCCCATATGGAAACCAAATCTCCTAGTTGAAAATATCTTATCATGGTCTCTCTCAAATGCATGTTTCATTATGTCATGATGTAGTTTAGTTTTGATATCTGGTTGTTCTTTTACGTGGTGTACTTCTATTAGGTAATGAATACTTTTTTCCATATCATAGGTTGGAGGAGGTTAATGAGTGGTAACCCTAGATGGATAAGAGATATTGTGTCTTTAACATAGACCAATTAAAAGAGGTAAATAACTATGTATCGTATGCCCATAATGCATACTTGAAGTGTGAATCTCTAAACTTTTTTTCTTGACTGAGAATTTTCTTTATAATTGTATAAGCCTTTGTTTGATAATTCTACCAATCAATTTCTTTATGGGTTGTATGTTTTTGAGTGGACCAATTATATATTGTATTCTTAAAAAAAACTTCATCATCTTTGCAGACCTGATGAAAGAACATCCGTGCAAATTCTAAATGTCTTTTGGAGGACAGCTTTGGGTTTGGTAGGATAAATAGTGGATATAATTATAAAATGTTATTGGTTTTGAAAAATTTAGTGTGCGCGTTGTTTGGTTGATAATGAGACTCCTTTAATACAGAAGGATTTGTAGAAGTTGTTAAGCTGGTTAATTGCAGCGATAAAACCTAAAATACATTCTAATGAAAAATAGAATTTTTTCGTGTAATGTTGATGACTTGAAATGGGGTATTTGTAAATTTTTAAACCTAACCAGGCTGATAACAGAAATGGGGTATTCGGCAATTCCATTTCCAGTGTCCTTATCTATCTTTCCTAAGCAATAGGGCTCGGATGAAACCTGAACAACGTGCAGTGTACTCAACTCGCTTGCTGTAACATGACTCAACAAATACGGACAACGAATTTGATGTAACGTTTGGTACACGCAGAAGAATTGAACAGAAACTGAATCACAGATAATCTACCACAGTATCATGACTCATACCCATCTGTGCACTGCATGTGGTTGATCATGATTCATTTAATTTCTGGAAGCCTCGGACGCTGTGCAAATCAAAAGATCCATGTGATGGTGATTGGTTTTGTCCATCAGCTTTCATATTGTTTGTGTCTCATACTGTGCGCTTTAACGAACTAGAAGTCCATCGAATACAAAATCCGCTTGGATGGAAAAAACGCAAACGGGTTTCCGCCAACAGTTTCAAATAACTCATCCAGTCTTCGAGCCTTCTGGTTTTTTGAGAAGATTATCGATGATAGCTGTAATACCAAAGAAGAAAGACGTGGTCAATAGCTTGTCACTTTCAGTCGATGTAGAAAGTTCATGCCAGCGGAGGAAATTCAGTCATTCAGAGACCCAATTAACATTTGGCATCTTTATGTGATGGCCGGCCACAAACAGACAACAGTTTCTCATGATGCGACGCTCGCCATTGGAGGGACTTCAAATTGTGTCCAGATGTATATCATTTCCGAAGCAACAGACGCGCCCATGAAACTGGACAGGTTATAGGCTAATGATAGACTGATAACGAAATGACTAGAAAGCAAAAAAACTCGTTTTCAAGTGATCAATCGCTGTTGGAAGTCATTTTCCGAAACTGTGCCTTCAATATATATACATGGTCTGTCGCCACAAAGGATGGCAAGAAATGAATAATAATACATCACAAGACAACTAATACAGTGGTCAATTAAAAAAAGACGAAATTTGAAAACTACATTTCACGAGGACAACATATCATTTTGAGGAGATTCGTTTTCATTTGGTTAGAGGCCTTGACCTGTCTGTAAAAGATTAAGCGCTTTTAGACGAATGTTCTTCATTTTTTGTTGTTATGTAATTATTATTATATAATTATCTGAATGATAAGAACACAGCATGATCTCTGAAAACATGGGTTAAATCTCCTCTCTATGTGGCATGTGATACCGTGCAGCTAATTCCATTTAACATTTATTTTTTTCTTATTAAAATCTATTTCGTTACATCGTAGTTATTCATTCTTGATTCATTGACTTTAGAATTATAGACACTTTAAACAATAATTTTTTTTTTTTTTTTAATAGTAAGCAGTCCACTCACAATGATGAGATGATGATGACTACTATGCGGTGAGATAATAACAGTTAGGGTTTAGGTAGAGGAATTATAAGGTTGAAGACAAGTCGGAGATATGGAATTTGAAATAACTTTTTTATACTTTAATAAAAGGTAAAGTAAAAATAAGTAAGTAAAGGAATCCCAATGGCCATTTCATTTGAAAGTGAGGTTATGGTTGAAATGACAGAGAAAACACAAATTAGAGAATAAGTGTCTATCATTTTAATTAAAAAATATATATAAATTAATAATTTAATTAAAATATATTTTATAAAAATAATAAACTAAATATAGAGATAGATGAACAAATAGAAGAAGGTAATTAAATATAAATAATTTAATTAAAATAGATTTTATAAAAGGAATAAACTAAATATAAGAGATAGATGAACAAATAGAAGAAGGTAATTAAAAAAATTGAAGATAAAATGATGAATTCATTAGAAAGAAGAAAGAGGGGAAAGGGAATGTGAGGCATCAAAAAAATGTTAAAGATTAAAAGTTATTGATTTATGTGATGGGTTAATTATTAATAATAAGGATTTTTTTTTTAGTTTAATGGTTAATAATATATGTTTTTTCTTCCTAAATTGAAAATTTAAAATAACTAATAATTAATGTTTATGGTTAGTGAAGAAATTAGTTGAACATTTTGTTACTTTTGTAGCAACCAAAGTAGATTTCTATTAGATTCACTAATCTATACTTAAATTTTATTAAATAATAGTTAATCATTATTCGTATTATTTAGTGGAGGTGATTTTTATTGTCACATGTGAGATGTATCATGTCTATAACACATATCCTCTCATGAAAAAATTAATAAAAATAGTACAAATTCAATGTTAGGCTTCTTAATATAAAAGTATTTTAAGCCATCCTTAAATGTTATGAATTGTCTCAAATTTTATGGAAGGATTTATTTCCAAATAAAGAAAGTATAACAATTTTGTATAAGATATTTTTTCAATTGGGTAGAGTTTCATTCCAAATCTCTATGATGAGTAAGTTTAAATATGTATATCCCTAACATAATGGGACTTTAAATGGAATTAAATTTGGATGATTGATCTTTAAGAAAAATGATAAACAATTGATTGAAACATATGAGAGGGAAACTTTGTAAAGGTAGTGTTTGTAAATTTGGGATGATGATCTTCGATATTAACTTTCTCTTTAAATCTAGTTGAGCTCATTCTTTTACTATTTAGTAGGGAAGCCTTTTCCTTTATTTTGTAATGGTCTTTACATTGTAGAGATATTAAGTCATCCATAAATGTTAGGATGTGTCTTTGAGATCTTATATTCTATTGAAGGTTTTTCTTTCAAATAAAACAATATACCAATCTTGCATAAAGTGTTTTCTTGATTGAATAGACATTCATTCCAAAGCTCTATGTTAACTAGGTTTAAATATTATATGTCACTAATATAGTGAGAGTCCATGGTAGTTAAATTTGGATTGTTGAAATATAAGAAAATTGATAAAGAAATGATTGAAACATGTGAAAGGAAACCCTCTATACCTAGTGCATGTAAACTTTAGGATAATGATCATGTACTTTAACTTTCTCTTTAAATCTAGTTGTGATAATTTTTTTGATAATATCAATACTTTGTAGAGATGTCTTTAGCCATATTTCCCTTTATTCTTTAATGGTCTAACTAAACATATTGATGTCATTTTTCCTTATGCCTTATGTGAATTATAGTAGAATTCAAATAAATGATAAGAAGTATGTTAATTATTTTATTTGTACCTCGGTGTACCGTGGTTGGGTGGTAACCAAATTCCTAAGAGGAGAATGGGATAAGGTAATTGATTTTAATGTTAATATTATAAATTATAAAATGTTTTTACATTTTTTCTTATAATATAACTTTATAAAAAAGTGTGTCAAAGAAAATTTTATTTTTTCCCTAAACTAAAAAAATATTACTTTGTATTTGTTATGAAGAGAAAAAAAAGATGTCTAATCTTTATTACTCCATTTATCAATAAAATAATTTGAGCTGATCTTCCTAACAACTTCAATTAAAAATTCAATTTTAAGATACTTATATTAATTAACTTTTCTCAAATTGCTATTGTCATGGATAATTAATAATATTGAATTTGATGACTATAACCTTTATCTTATTAACCCACACTAAAACATGCTCTCTCTCTCTCTCTCTCTCTCTCTCTCTCTCTCTCTCACACACACACACACACACACACACACACACATATAATGCACACAAAATTTCAACTAATCATGTTCCACTACTTTAGTGTATAACTTGTTACTATTCATTATCCCATTGAACCATTATGCACAATTTTTGCCATATATTGACTGCAATAACAATCCAACACTAATGAATAATAAATAAATTGACATACAACCTTAATGGAAATTCATAGATCCATATAAAAAATACATTACTCCTTGTTGTAATCTCACATATCACATAAGGTTACCAATAATACACACTAAAACATATATAAATATAAAAAAACGACAAGAGATAAGAACATATAGGTGAATAAACAGATTATATTATACAAAAAAGTCCATACAACACAGAGAACTGAATTGAGTTCTCATCTGGCTCAACAGTCTAATATATATGATTACAGAACGTTTATAAAATAACTACCTCTCGGTTCGGTGAACCGACATGATCTTTAGGTGGTCGACTTAATCTCTAACTTTAGTCGGCCAATCGACTTAGTTGGCTGATCGACTAGGTCAGCCCATCGAATTGGTCAGCTGATCGACTAAGTCGGCTAACATTCAAGTCGACTTATCAACTTGCTCCTTCTACATCTCCCCCACAAACAAAACGTTTCTTCGTCCCGAAGAAACAGGGAGGTACAAAAAATCTTGTTGATCTTGAATAGTTATTGTAGTGGGATGTGAAGTCTGATGGTCGGTATTTTCTGTACGCAGACTTCTACAATGGTTGGGGCTGTGACTGCGAGGTGATGTTGGAAATCTGTCCAACTCTGCAAAACTTTCTGGATGCCGACGGTGAGTGTGGTCAAGCCTGATAAGATCGACATCTTTTTCGAGATGGAGACTTCAGCTATCCTCTCCATGTCGGGACCCATGAACTGTTCCTTCTCCTCTGCAATTTTGATAAGTCGTTTCATCTGCGGGTAGATGGTGTCGACTTTCTCTTAGTTAGAGAGAGCTTGTTGCACCCACTAATGTGCTTTCCTTTCTAGTTTCTGCAGTTTGGAGGTTTCAAGCACTATCTGTTCTTCTATTGTCATTCCAAGTGCTTCCTCAGTGGTCTTTGTGCTCTCCAGTGCCTGAATCCTTTGCCGAGTCTGTCGTGTCTGCTGATAAACTTGCCCGTAGTGAGTAGGCCAGTCTCTTAGTACTTCCTCGGTTATGACCAACTCCTCCATATGATCCTGCAATACTTTATATGCTTCAGAAAATGCAGTGTGCTGTGCCATCAAGAGTCGGGCAGTTTCCTCTTTTTGTTCCTTGGTTTCCTGAATGTGTGCTTGGAGGGTCGACACCATGCTCTCAAATAGATGGTACACTTTTTCAAGCGGTCTATCTGTGTCGATTTCTATGGGGCCCAGCATGACGGATTGGGCCAAATTCCTGCATTTGTCAATAAACTAGACTTGTTCTGCGTTTTTCTCCTTGAGTTCTTTATTTCTCTGCTCACTCCTCGTCTTTGCTTCACTCGCTAGGGTTTTGAGGATTTGTCCCATCTCTGTGTCAGTCAAGGAGCTTGCATCCTTCAAGCTAATTTGGAGTTTGGGAGGCTTTCCATGATGGTCCTTCTTCTGTTTCTTCCTCCTCTTCTTATGCTTTTCTTTATCTGCTTCCTGTGTACCTGCAACAGTCGAGGCGAGGTCTTTGTTTTATGGGGTAGAGGCCGATGGTTTGTCTGTCTGGGGAGGTGGAATGACTACCACCTCTGGTTGGGTGGATGTAGTCGGTTGTGGTGGGCATGTCTCTGAGTCACGGGGGGGGGGTGGTGGTGGTGGAGATGGTGGTGATGGAGTTGGCGAATGGTCAGGGGTGATTGGTTTGGGGGAAGTATGATGTGAGTTTATGTCGAAAGACATTTCTGATTCTGTCGGTGCAGTGGCTGGTAGGTCATCTTGGGATACGGGGTCGGTCGGTGCAATAATGGAGGACCGATGTCCAATCACTTTACCTTCCTTGTCGGGATTTCTTTTGAAAGTTGATGTGATGGTTGCAACGATTGGGGGCTATGCGCCCTATCCTATGAAGATAGGTGCCTGGGTGGAAATATTCTGAGCCAACTTAAAAAATGTAGGCAGTGTCTCAAAGAAAGCTTGCAAGTCGCTATCTCTGTTAAACTTTGGTTTTACCGTCTCCGGCATTGCGCTTTTGTATAAGTCGAGGGTGCTGACTGACTGTTGTGTCGGTGCTTGCTCCTCGGTTATTTTTTTCGGTGAGGGGGTTGGAGGTGTCGACACAAGATCAACAATGTTTTCAGGCGTTGACGTAGTCTTTTCTTTCTTCGGTCGACCTATTTGTGCTCCTACATCAATAAAGCGCTAGAACTTGGTTTCAAACACGTTGTTTGCAGTGGCATCCTCTATGATGTTGAGGGTCGTGGATGCTAGTTCATCCTCGTCCTCGGAGGATTTAGCAATGATAAGCTTGCGCTTACCTTTACTGTGTTGTTGCTCTTGTGTTTTTATTTTCTTCCTCGCTGTTGCTATTTCTTTGGACAATTTTTGAATAATACCTTTTGTAACATCATACTCAGGGTTGTCGGGTTCTGTCTCGCCCGTCGGTTCCTGAGTTAGGATGATGCTTTCTGCAGTCGAAAGGGTTATCTACTGCTGTGGTTGTGGCTTTGTCTTTGGGGTATGTGGTTCTATTCTTTTTGTGGTCGAAGGTTTGATAGTTATCTGTAGTTGACCGGTGTGTTCGACCGGTGTCTCCTCTGACACAACTGTGCTAATGTAGTGGTTGAGCTCACAGTCTTCCTCTTTTTCTTAGTTCGTGAGTGGCTCCTCGATCAAGAAGTCGATCTATTTTACTGCTGCTGGTACTGGTATTTTTGTCTTGGCCTGTCGAGATAGTTCTCAGAAGATCTGGTCGGCAGATGGATAGTAGTCGAGGGCTTTGGCATTAGAATCGTCTCCCTGCATGTACCACACCGAGGTATGGTCGAGCTCCAGCTGGATGTGGGAGTTCGCAGGTAGATTTCATCAGATGTTTTGAGGCACCCTCCATCTAGTCGTGCGGACTTTGAGCTGTTGGAACCAGTTCTCCAAAAATACTTTCCCGTGCTCTAGTTCGTGCAAATTTCCTTTCTGAGAGAAGGGTTTAAACCTCCACATGTCAAACTTCGATGGTTCCCAAAAGACTGGACTTCCCTCGGGACAGATGTGGTACATTACAATCCATAAGATGAGGGAGAGGAACTTGATGATTCCCCCATTTTCTTGACATCTTTCACAGATGGTCTTCACCATGTCGGCGACATAATCACCCCATCTGTATATTCATCCGTCGGTGGCAATGGTGTCACCGACTTCTAGCATCTCTAACTTAAGGTCGCTGCCTCGACCTGCTAGAGTGAGTGTGATTGCAATGATTTTGGCCACAATATTTGGTGTTCGGGTTGTGATTTGGCTAATCATTAGCCCCTTGGAGTTTTTACTGTAAGGGGACCTAGTGAGCTCTTCGATCAGTCCTTCCTTGATTCCAACTGGTACGGGGTCTCCTTTATTAGAGAGATTGGTTAGCTTGGAGATGACATCTCCAGAGATGTCGACCAGCTCGTCAAAGTAGAACTGGCCATTCTGATATCGACTGATTATGAACTTAACAGCGGCTTCCTTCGTGCCACCAAAGCTGGCCATCAGTGGTGCATTGGCATAGTCGAAGAGAGTGTTGTTTCTGACTTTTTTCGATGCTTGAGTCATCTATTTTTTTACAAAGGCCCATTCTTGTATCTTGGTCCATAGATTTTTCCATGAACCTTCTTGTACTTTGGCTTTTTGATGTTCTTCAGCCTGCAGACTAAAGGTGTATCCGCAGCTTGAATCTCCTTGGCTTTGGTCGATGCTCTAGTCTGCTTGGGGGCCATTGTGTTGGTTTGGTCGATGTCACTAAGGGGTTCTCAGCTTTTGGTCAACTGGATGCCCCAATGCTTTGTATGTATAGGTTGTGGTGAATGAACCTTCGGCACTACAGTATTTATAGGCGATGTTGTGGTTGTGTGTGGTGATGGGTGTATTAATGGCGGACGTGATGTTGTTTCGACGTGGTTGGATTTCCATATAAAGCTTTTGCCTTCTTTGTTTTCGTTTTCTAGTTGTAATCATGTCGACTGCGGTTTTAGCTATGTTTGTATTTTGTTACATTTCTTTCTCTATCGATGATCTTGTAAGGGTTTATTTTCAGTCGATCAGATAAATTCTTTAATTTGTTTTGTTGTTTCGACCAGATTTTCATTTTGAGGTATAAAGTTGAAGTCTTTAGTAAAATTTTCCCTTAGTTTGTGCCATAAGAAGGTTTCACCTCTAGCTTCTTCTATATTATACCATTTGTTTGGTAAGTCAGCTAGGGTTTATGGGAACAAGTGTGGCCATGCTCATTCATCCTTGTATCCAAGTCTTCTCCACTACTTCTCATAGGTTTTGATATGATCTTCCGGGTTCTGTCCTTGAGTGAATACATGTATCTGAGCTTGTTGGGTTAACTTCTTTCCTCCAAAACTTTCGACAAAGTAAGTCGAAGCAGTTGTCCAAGTCTATAATCTTGTCTGATGGGTATCCCACCATCTAGTAGCTTGTCCTGTAAAAGTTTCAACTAGGCTTTGAAGTCGGCCATGTTCACCAATATTTTTAGACACTTGTTGAACATGCATGACTGGTGATTCCCTTTCCTTATACCTTGGTAGTTGTGTAGTATTCAGGTTGGTCGGTTGAAATGTAGGGTGTTCCCTAATTTTCTTTTCAAAGATTTTTGGGACAATGGACACTATGAAGCACTATTGGGTGGGATTTTTCTGCCCTTTTTGTATAGTCCAGCACCCTCTTTCTTGTGTTTCATAGTTCTGAATCTCCCAATCGTACAATTCGACGTCTGAGTTATACCCAACTAAGTCTTGGTTACCTAAGTAAAGTTCTGCATGGATGTTTGGTTCTGTGTAGTCTGCATTATTGTGGATTTGGTAGAGTTGTAGGACATCGACTTCTTCATCAATGGGTTCAGTCCAAGGTTCCCCTTGAGACGGATGAATAGATACAATGACCTTTTGTCCATTTCCTTTTAATTTGATTCATTCCTTGTCCAAGGATATGGATGCTCTCATATTTCTACCCCAAGGTCGGCCAACTAGCGCTAGGAAGGAACTAGATCCTTCCTTTGGGTCGATGATTTTGAATTCGACCATGGTCGAGATTCCTTTGATAGTCGTGTCGACATTTTTCCATACTCCAATGGGTTCAATTAGGCCTTGGTCGGCTAGTTTCAAGTATATGCCTGACTCATAAAGTCGAGGTGTGCCCATTTGTTCCCAAGTGTCACGAGTCATGATGTTTACTTGTGAGCCGAAGTCGAGCACTACTTGTCAGACATGGTAACCTTCGATTTCCAGGTCGACAAGTGGGTTGGCATCACTTTTGTCTTTTTTATTTAAGCTGCAGATGTTTGTTTGTTTTTCAGAGTTGGTACCTTTTATTTCATACAACAAATCAATAAACTAGGATACTGAATTATCTGTTTGAACGAGCTGGATTAATTCATTTATTGTGTTAGGTCGACTATTATGAATGTTTTCTTATTGTGCAATGTCTTTGAATACATTAGTTGCCTCATTGTATATTTGTTTTTCCTTCAGTGGGTCAGGATAGACATTTTTCTCTTTTATTTTACTGATTCGTGGGTTATCTGCTCCCGTTTTTGTTCCTTGTCGAGTTACAATATGTAAATTTTTAGTGTTAATTACATCATTTTTTTGCACACAGGACAAGACATTAACATTTTTTTTGTATTAATTTTTTCTAACATGGTATGGCAATCCTCTAGTGAGTGATCCCCTACCCCACAGTGGGTACAGAATTTGAGATCAGTTATGTCCTTGTATGGACAGTCTACATACCGATGACCCTATTTATAACATGTGAAGCACTGGATGGGTCGATGTGGTCGGTTGTCACGATTCCCAGGGAATCGACCTCTTCCTCCATAGACTACGCATTGATTATTGTATCGGTGCTCATATTGTCGACCATCGTATCTATGTCCGTTCTGATCATTTGTTAGATTTTTTTTCTCGTTATGCCATACCACTGCATTTGTTTGGTAGACCACCTGATAGTTTTGTTGGTTCTTTAAGTTCAATTGACAGTCGGCCATGTTATGAATTTTGGTCTCGTAGATGGTGCACCAGGAGGCCTTGCCGTTCTTCATGTTGAACAAGAAATATTTCGTCGAGTGATCTCCATGCTCCTGGAAGATGTCGCAAAATGATTTGGTCTGTACGAATTGAACATCTTGTCGGCTATATTCTTGTCGACAGTTGTCTTTCAAATGGCCGGCCGTCGAGCATTTGGTGCACCAGATCTCGTGATTCTTGAGGCTTAACTCTTTTAGAGACTTCTGTATGTTCTCAAGCTATTTTTCTAATCTGTGGTCTGTGGGGTAAGCAGGTATGTCTTCGTCCATATTGACTTGAAGAGCTTTTTTTAGGGCATCCTCGTAAGTTTTGAACGTCTCCAGACTGATGTGTCGACACACTTTCTGAGATAGTCCTACAAGAAACCACTGGATGAGTAATTGTTCATCGATAACATAATCCAACTAGCTCAGTAGGTCTTTCCAATGCTTATCGTAGTCACAGATAGAATCCCCTAGCTTTTGCGATGTAGTTTTGAGTTTTTTTGCGGCTAGGTGCTTAGCATCTGGGGTTTTAAAAAATGACAAAAATGACACCTTAATCTCAGCTTTTGTTGCTCCAGGTTGTCTTTCCAAAAATTTCATGTACCACGTCAATGCCCTTTTCCTTAAGGCACCAGCGAACTGTGCCATTTGTCTATCTTCTTCTGTAACTTGGTTGGCCTCTCAAGTCGACTCGCAGATGAACCGGTGTCATCTGGGGTCCTCATCTCTCTCATAAAGAGGAATGTGAGCCGATCCGTGACCCATGTCTGAGTCACTGTCACTGCTCTGAGGAGGTGGCGGCGGTGGAGGTGGGGTTGGTGATGAGGGTGGTGGGGTTATTGGTGTGTTCATCTCTATAGAAATTTGGTCGATGGAACTTTCATTCCCATCGGTTGTCGATTCTTCATCGACTTGCAGTTGTTTGATGTCGACTTCTGCTATCGATGGTCCACTGCAACTATTTGTTCACAGTTCTGAATGGTCTGTTTCTTCTAAAGCTATATTTGGTCGAGGGGGTGCTCCTTCATGTGTCGATAAGAGCAAGTGGATACTTCGGAGGGATGGTGCCACTTGAAAGATCACTCAGTTCCCTTCCTCTGATCGACGTATAATGAGGTGTCATCTAGTGTATGTGTCGTATCCTAGTTGACTCCATATACTAAAGTCACCAGCTCGTAGTCGAAGGTCCTCTTCGACAATAGTCTGTATTCGAGTACATGGATTCAATGGAGAGAGGGTTGTTCCTTCATTGGGAGCTCTTAATTAGAGAGCTTCTGGATGCTCTATCCATAATTCTTCCTCCTTAGGGGACGTTTCTTGTTCCACACCTTCTTCGTGTTGGTCATGACCTGACTCTGGCGAACTCTCTTCCTGGTCATTCTCCCTAGGGTTCTTTCCTCTTTACAGCTCTAAGGCTCTTTCATGTCTTGCTTCCCTTCTTTGGTGTCTCTCTTCCCTTTCTATTTTCTGAATGTCCGACATACCTTCGTATGATACTATTCTCTTAAGTTTTCCTTTAGTCAACTTCTCATTATTGGTGCCTAGTATCTGGTTCTAGTCGACTAGAATCCACTATACTCTATCTCGACATATGACCAGCTACCCCCCCATAGCCTACCCGATGCTTTTTAGAAATCCCAGATAGTTCGGTCTATTTTCTTAGGAAGTATTCCAACTCCCTTTCTGCAATGAATTTTTCCCACTTCCTCTGTTTCTCCACCCAGTTAGAGTTTGATGGCGGTTCGTGAAGTGATGGATGAGGTTCAACGATATGTCCTGCTCCCTTCTTGATCAGGAATTTGAACAGCAAGGTCGGTAAGGAACACAGAAATTGTTCAGTGAGATTTGTGTAAAATTTCTCCTTGACTGTTTCTACCGAAGTTCTGTCATCGACTGCTTGTTCCTCATAGAAGTCATCAGTGATTTTCTCAAGCCACTCCGACAGGTTTGTTCTACCTCCGCAGATCAGTTTTTCCAGCAACTGTTGTTCTTTAATCTTGTCTGGTTTTCTCATCCAGGAATTTCTTCAAAAGTTGGGGCACTGATTGGACAAACTTTTCATGCGTCTCTGTGAAAAATATTTCTTTTGCTTGTGCGACTGTTAATCTATTCCTTCGAGCACAATTCTACAAATAGTTTGCAACTTTACGTTCCCACCAGTCCTTAATTTCCTGCTCTGGTATCATCTATTTGCATACATTCCAGTCGTGTACTACTGGAAACAGAACCAATGTTGTAATCTCACAGATCACATAAGGTTACCAATAATACACACTAAAACATATATAAATATAAAACAGAGACAAGAGAGAAGAACAGATAGGTGAATAAACAGATTATATTATACAAAAGAGTCCATACAACACATAGAACTGAACTGAGTTCTCATCTGGCTCAACAGCCTAATATATATGATTATAGAATGGTTACAAAATAACTACCTATCGGTTCGATGAACCGACACGACCTTTAGGTGGTCGACTTAATCTCTAACTTTAGTTGGCTGACCAACTTAGTCGGCTGATCGACTAAGTTGGCCCATCGACTTGGTCAGCTGATCGACTAAGTCGGCTAACGTTCAAGTGGACTTATCGACTTGCTCCTTCTACACTCCTAATAAATATTATACATTTAACTAATTGTATAATCAAACTTGATATAGTTAATATAAGTTATGCACAAATTCTCATGCACTATTAATAAAATTTAAGCCAATAGAATGATTTACATCAAAAATAGGTGATGGGAATATCATGGAGACAACCACAAAGTTGACTCTCTTATAAAAAAAAACAACCACTTTTAAACTTACATGAAAAAAATTTAGTCTAATTTCCTCGAAGATATATTTGTTCCTTTCCTTCCAAACATCCCAAATATTTAAAAAAGATAATTCTTTGCACTTTCTCTAGTTTCTCGTCCAACCCAACATATTGTCTTGAAACTTTTGGAAGTCCTATGATGTTTATTATCACATTCTAGGACTAACAATACCCTTCTTTTGTAGAGAATCCGACGTCAAAATATTTCTATGAAAACATAACCAGAAAAAAAACACTTAATTTTTAGAGGATGTTTCCAACACCAAACAACTTTTGTCCATGAGCTTGAATTATCCTCTAATCCATCCTTCATGATAAGATTATAAGCGAGCCTAGCACTTACCAAGAAACATCTCTTATTGAAATTCCATACCAATTTATAATTTGGCAACAAAATTGTCCCACTCAACCGCAAGTAAACCACACATATTTAAGGCTTGAGAAGAAGGCCAATAGGAAACTTCACCAAACTATTCATTCACCACCTATTTAAGATCCAAATTTTATTTTTTTTAATCTTTGTAACTTCATAATAAGATCCTTATATAGCTTGTAATTATCAGTTAAACTAATAAAAGGATTGAAGCCAAGAAAAACTTGGGTTCCCTCACCAACATCCCAACAATTAGACTCATTAATAATGGGAAATAACTTTAGCAGAATGTGCCAAATAGAAAAAGGATTCTGAAATTTCTTCACAAGAGAATGAAACCAATGGATCGGGATAGAGCATTCCAGGTGCTCAACTTCCATAGTTCTTACCCATAATACATTATAAAAAATGCTTCACCACAAACTCTTTACACATAAAACCCTATTAAACTAGTTCATATTTTATATACCCCACCCCACCAAATCCTTAGGCTTTGAAATGCTTTCCCATGATGCAAGATGAGATTTCATGAATTCTAATTTTCCATCCCATAAAAAATAAAAGATTTTCCTTTCAACGAAAAATACCACAACTTCTTGAATGATGAATAATGAGAACCAAAATACTATAATACTTTGAAGAATGGTATTCACTAATACAAGTATCCCCTAAGTTGTTATGGAGAAAATATTCCTAGGGCTTGGGGTAGACCACAATAGATAGCATGACACCACGAATCAACTCCATTCTCAAGTATTCTATATAAATGTAAAATGCTAACAACTAAGGATAGGACTCGTACCTCAACCAAATGTTTGAAGAAGACCATTGTTGATCTCGCAGTCAAATTATCTTCACCTACAAATTGTACTCAATAACAAAAGGTATCCAAACATATAATATATATAAGGTCATCATATACTCTAGCATAATCCATTAAACATGTATAATGTAAATACGCCAATTGAAATTAAATTAAATATTTTCACATCAGTTAGATGAGAAAAGAGTATTTCTATTAATATTAACAACAAAATATGTAGTGGAAGCCTTCTGTCGGAAACTCATCAATACTGAGAATCTAAGTTCCTCCACCTGGGCCTCCACCACTTCAATCCTCCATGCAGAGACAAGATCATAAGTATAAGGCATAATAGTGTTCCTCCTCTACAAGATAATGAAATCTTGGGTGATGAACATAGAATATTCAATCCAACAATGATAAGCAAATGTAGAATCAAGACAATGGCAATGGGGGAAAAATCCACTTTAGTTTACTTTCTCTAAAAGTTTCTCCTCCTCCAATGATACAAAATGGCTCAATATATATCCCTCAAAAGGTAGATGGGAGGTAGAATAAAAATGTTTTCCAACATATAAAAGCCCAAATAGAATAAAAACCATGACTTGGCATGGAAAACTAGAAATATTTTTATTTTTTAGCACAAAACCAGATGTACATGGGTCATAATGGAGCAAATTTATATACATAGGTTGTATTACTGCTGACCCACTTGCGTCAACAAAAAACTAAATTTCAGGGTTTCAAAATAAGCATCAGGGATATACTAATTCTGCAAAGGGACAATGGTAGGCCATCAAGGCATGTTCCATAGGTGTGGAAAATCATGCTATAACAGATGCACCTTAATGTGTGAGATCAAAGGGATAATCATGATGGCTGAAATACATTATTAATCCTAGAAGTGGAGTAGTGCAGGCCCAACCATAATAAATAGCCACTCATCAACATATGACAATATTGAACTTGAATACATGAATATGGATCTTAAGTATATATCAATACTAGGTACATATACATGCAATGACCATGAATATGGAATACATGATAGACATATGTCATACGTGGTCATAGCCACGTACAATATAAAATGGATTATGGTATCCACGCTAAGTGAAGACATATAATACATAATGGAGTACAAACTACTCTGTCATGAGAATTGAGGTCCTAGAGGTACTATCACGATAAAAAGTAGTAGCACGTATGAGAATTCCACCATAATATAAAGTATTCTACATAAATGATTGATTGTAAATGTCTGATCATGTGAATAAGGGTATTGGATTTGAACATTATAAAATATCATATTATTACCAATCAATAAGGTATACCATTGACAAACATGACAAAACCCACGAATGATGAGAGTGATTTTCAAGGTATCGATTACATTCAACAACTATGAATAAAGGTGTTGAGGACAAACACTTGAAGAATCCATCGATCAGGGGACATTGATGTATTCCCAATTGTCGATGATGAGAGAACACACCACTGATGACTACAAGTCTCAAGTTACTCATGTGACTCTATATTCCAATTCTAGAATATATGATATGAAGATTATGGAATGAGATCCACATGAAGGAGGGAATTAGGGAATCACACATTAATGAACATGAGGCATGCAACTAGGATGAATTATTTGGAATAACTTGGATAACTAGGATGTACACGAACAAATAACCATGTGCATCTCTCGTGCATACTAGATGCAAGTAGTATATGAGAGGGACCATGTAAATAACAATTAATGATGAAAACTGCTGACATAAGTGAGGAAACCATTAATAAGTTCTAATGGAATCCAAGACACGACAACAATCCCAATTTGTGAATATATTATTTTTCATCAAATAAAAGGGAACCAATTGGTCTGAAACTAATCACGAGGTGCCATCTGTTGAGTTCAAGGTCATCTAACAATAATGAAAGTAACTTAAAGGGAACATGTTTTCTTTAGGTAAAAATATGGATCTAGTTAATGGATCCTGGAAGGGAAACCTACTGGTAGATTGGTTAAAAGAGTGATTAGTTTTGGAAATTAGGAGAGTAGTTAAATAATTAGTATCTCATCATTCCAAATAATTCACAAGGAAAAACGTAATGACTAAAACATATGAACAAATTCATGTGAATCAGTAGCATCAATTCATCACAACAGAAAAAACTAAAATTATTATTTAATGTGGGGAATCATTAACATATGAAATAAATCAATATAGGATTCAGTTAAGGACATAAAGAAACAAAAAAAAAATATTAATAAACTATCAAATCATCATATGCAAAAAAAATCTTCCATATAACATTACCTAGTATGCAAAAAATTACATACTTGGTTCATTAAAGGATAGAGAATTCATACAATATTTAGCGCAAGAAATCCCACCACCAATTCTAAAATGTATCCCCATCCTTTGTAAAGATGAAAATGTGTAATAAGTATTATCACATATCATAAAAATAAGGAGAAGTTTTAGGATCATTTAAGACATCACTATTACCCACCCTGCTCATATTTAGTAACAAAAACCTTTCCATCTAGAGTAAACATCCCACATCTTAGTAATATATGGGTAATTGGCATGATCTAACTATAGTTAAGCTTTCAATAAGAGAGATCTAATCTTGTTGAACCGAATCTTTAACCAAGTGTCTAAAAACCCTTGTAAGGTAACTCTGAGTTGATATGGAGGTGCTATAAACAACTTGAATGTGGAGATATATATCTGAGTGATATTTTGAATTGTATATACTGATTGATGTCTTTGTTCTTCCACTTCATATATCTTTAAGTTAGTTGAATCTACATTTTCTAATTCATAGAAGGTTGGGCCCAAAGTTTCCATGTAATCATTCATAAGAATCTACTAGTTAGAACAAATATTATGGCCTTCCTTGATTAGATGATCAACACTATCATAAGAATATTGCCAAGAATTTATTAATAATCATACTCTTATAAGCTTCATGTAATCTAAGCAAGGGAGATCTACGGGGACCTTCTTCAAGTGTTCATTCCATTTACAGAACTATTCATAAGGTGAATCGACCTTTTTCCTCTTATATACATGATCAACAAGGATATATTATAGATTTATAAAATAAATAAAATCATCTCGTACTTCATTTAATCCCTTAAATAATGAGACCTAGGTATTTCTCAAATTCTAATTGCATGAGATAGCTTTGTCTTTGAAGTATTGTGCAGGAAGTTTGAAAAGTGTAGCAGAGTTATTGTAGTCTTTATTTTCTTCCTTTTTTTTTTATAAAAGCAAGCTCAGTTGCCTATTGGATCACCTCTTCCTCTACAATATCTTTCTATCTTGAAAACTATTGAATGTGGTATTGTAACTTGTGTAATTCTAAACTATGTTGAGGTTTGAGTTATTCCAACTACTTGATCAAATCCTCTTCCAGAGTTTCTTTTTCTATGAGAATTCTCGCATAATTTTCATTTTCCTCCTCTGATGCTCTACTCAAAATAGATACAGAATCATAATTGGCTCATGCAAAGTCTTTCATTGATGGAGCTACTTCCTTAGCTCCACGCAGAACATCATCAGGGGATGGTTTCCAAACGATCTAACTAGAAATTGGTTTAGTAAGAATGTATCCCTCTCAGATTCTGTTGGATCCATTTCTCATTGTTGTATTTTATTTATTATTAAAACAATAATATCCTAACAGTACCATTAGAGCATCATACCACCTAGTACTAGGGTCACATACCACCTACGACACACCTTCATTTGTTTTTCACTCATGATGTATGGTCCAAACCTTGGTTATGGTGGTCTACTAAGGTATTTGGGGGTTTTTGACTAATAAATGCACCCAAGTTTGCACATTTGATTATTTAGGAGATTCATTCACCCTCATTAATAATATTTGTTTCCTTGGGGTGCTCCCACTCCTTAAAACAGGGAACGAGTTTTACTAGAGGCACACATGCATTGTATTTGAGTGTTTTTGGCTCTTTTGGACCATTAAATTCTTCCTAGAGCCATGCCTAATCACCCATTATTTATGTCCTAGCATTCTTCACCATGTTCACATGGCCATTCATGACTGTTTGAGGTGGTTTAGGATCTCATTGGTCAACCTAGCAAGGTTTGAGGTCCAATCTAAGCTTGCCACATGTATGCCTCCAATTTTCCTACAAAAGCTAATGATTTTCACCTATTGTATTATATTCATGTTCCATACATATTTAAATTTTTTATATTAATATAAACTTCATCTATTTGGAACTATCTCTATGTGTTAATATTGCTAGTTTTCATGTTTTTTTGCATAATTTGTGAAATTCTTGAGTTGTGAGGATTCTCTTAGCTCCTAGATCTTATTGTGAATCATATTTTCACATGGTATAAGAGCTCTTTGGAGATGCAAGTTGAATTCAAATATCTTGAGTTTCAATATAGGGCCTCCTATAGAAAACTTCGAGTGTTTGCATTGCAGGTAGTTCCAGTGTCTTCGTAACTTAGTGTGAAAGCAGAAATGGAGAAAACTCATGTATTCATTCGAGGAAATTTCAACACAAAATGGGAATTTTAACCATAATTCAAATTCCATGTCATCATGTGTTAGCTAATGAAATTTATTTAAATTTTAAATACTGTATAGGTCTTAAACAAATTTTTAATATAAATTTGGGGATAGGTATCATAAAAAAACTATTTTTTTGTTCATATTTTCAACATATCTCCCTTTGTTTTTTCTCAAATTTTTATTGGGAGATATCGTTGGATGAAAAATTAAATTCCGCATCCAACGCGTACCCACTCGGCATACATTCAATGGACCCAGCTACCCCAAAAACAAGAAATAACTGAAAAAACATGATGATGATGTTTTTATTGGTGACCATGATATCATCATCATGTTTTTCAGGTATTTCTTGTTTTTGGGGTAGTGAGTCCATAAAAATTATCATTGAGTGGCTACTTGTTGGATGCATAATTTAAGTTCGCATCCAACGATCTCTCCAGATCGAAATTTGAGTAAAATATCAGGGAGATATGTCAAAAATACGAACAAAAAAGTAGTTTTTTTCTTTTCTTCCTCCAAAATTAATTAATATTATTTTATTATTTTTCTTAGGAGGCCCATTTTGAGTTGAAATTTCCTCTAATGTCTTACCCAATTCAATTATTTTGAATAGAATTCCAAAATGGTGATCTAGTTGAGGTCAAAATGCCTCTACAAAGTAACCATAGGAAAAGAGAATGATACCAATTCTGTTGTGGAAAAATCTAAGTATTTCAACAGATTAGACGAAGCATTCAGGATTATTTGTATCATTATTTCAAGGGATATTTTATTTCATGTAGAAAGTGATACTACACCCAATGAAGTATGGCTCAATCTTGAGTCACTCTTTGTGAACACTAATGAGATGAGAGGACACCAACTCTAAAATGAGTTGATCACATTGATCCCAACTCACTTTGAGACTATCTAGGATTTCTTCACAAAGTTCAAATCCTTGCTACTTCAATTGAAACAACGGTGCATCGAAAAGAAGGAAGAGAACATGAACTTGTACATATTTTTGAAGTTAGGGCCTGAATATTCAGTGTTTGTCTCAACATTCCACATAGGAAAGATGATAATTCAAAATTGGAGAATGCCTTCCCTGATACACTTCATGGATTCTTTGACTCGGGGAAAAGACAAATTGCTGCAAATGGGTACCATAAAATCCACTAAGGATCAATCGCTTTTTTAGGTATATTGAACCAAGCCTAAAGGAAAGAATAAAGCCAAATATTTGAAGCAACAAGAGAATCCCAAATATTCTAATGGGGGTTCAAATCCTAGCAAGGACAAAGAGAAGAATAAGCAAGAGAATACAAAATGAACTTATTGTCACAAAGTTTGGAATCCAGAGAGTGCATGCATTAAGAAGACCATTGACATGATGGTGAAAATCGTTGAGAAGAACAACATTCCTCTTCTAGATGGTGCAAAGAAGAAAGAGGGAGGTTTGAATTCTGAGAACAAGGATAGATGACGTGCATTGGTTGTTGTATCTCCTGGCTCTTCCTCCTTCATCATATACTTAGTTGGATTAAGGCACATGGATTCCATATGAAACTCCTTATTATCTCTACATCCATATAGTGGTCCATCCAACCTCATGGGTGATGACTCTAAGATTCGAGCCAAAGGGATTGGCAGGATCAACCTTGACAATAGGTACTTCAACAATGTGTTGTATTCGCCTAATGTTGCAGCCAACCTACTCTCATACTATCAAATGTCCCATACAGGTTCCTTCAAGAGATTAATATTCACTCAATATGATCTGTATATTTCAGAAATATCTATAGGCCAAGTTGTTGCAGTGAGTATTGTAGATCAGGAGTCGAGGATGTACAATTTTTTACACTTTATTCCTTACTCCTCATGGAATGCACTCCTATCACATTCCAATGAGACTATAAATATATGGAATGATAGGTATGGACACCTCAACTACATATATATTTATGCATTGAGCAAAGAAAACATGGTTGAAGGTCCTCCAAGCATCAAGTTTTCCAAAGGAATATGTAAGGGATGTATTGTTGGGAAGCATGCTGAGCGCAAGTATGACAAACGAAAGGAAAGAAGTGTTTTTGAAGTGCTCAATTTGATCCATTAATATCTTATAGTACCTATATTGACACTCCCCTATGAAAACTCAAGTTATGTATTAAGATTCATAGATTATTTCTCAAGATATTGTTGGGTGTATTTCCTCAAGCAAAAATTTGAAGTGTTTGATATCTTCAAAGTTTTCAAGGATTTGGTTGAGAAATTGAGTGAGAATAATATCAATGTATTAAGGAATTATAATGGAAAGGAACATGTTAAAAAGAACCTACAACATCTATGTGAGGAAAATGGCATTCAAATGCAACATTAGGTTCCTTACACACCTTAACAAAATGACGCTACATAGCATAAGAACATAGCATTGAAGGAGATGGGCACATGCATGATGGAGGCTACGACTTTGTCTCCTAAGATATGGGTTGAAGACATAAATTGTGCTTCATATATCCAAAAAATATTTCCACAAAAATAATTACATGGGAAAACTCCATTTGATGCTTGGAGTGGCCACAAGCTCAATGTTTCTCATTTGAGGGTTTTTGGCTCAAAGGCTTGGACTAGAATTCCTCCCGAGACGAGAAAGGAATTGCAACCTCAAATAAAGGAGTACATAATGGTTGGATATGATTAATATGGAAAGGGATAAAATATTTTTTATCCCTGATCTCATAAATCCTTCATTTAGAGAAGCATATAGTTCAAAGAAGAGACAATGCAAAAGATCGAACTAGTCAAGGGGGATTGCTCACACCCTCCACTCAATGATGTTGTAAGTGATGATTCTCTCTCTTATTTTCATGATATGATATGGAATATGAATATCATGAAATTTATGTAGATCATGATTCACCCATAATGGAAAAATTGGATGATAAAATGATACAAGTAGCCAGGTATCTTGCTAGAGATCCACTAGACTCTAGGAAGGCTAGATCTTAGTTTCACAATGATTTCTCCACTTATGATTAGAATAATCCAGAGAGGTTATTTATGATGTTTGGATACAATCCTTATTAATATGAGGAATAATCACTTGATCTAATATGTCAAACATCCATGCAAGAAGATTTGAAGTCTTTGCAAGAAAATGAAACTTTGCAGTTGGTTCTTCTACCTTCCAAGAGGAAACTAGTGAAATGTAAGTGGGTTTATAGAACCAAGATGGATTTTGATGGTTGATATATGAAGTATAATGTCAGTTTGGTTTCCAAAGGCTTATCTTAATTCCATGGAGTGGACTATACAGAGATATTTCACAATTTTCAAAGATGGGAACTATTACGCTAGTTTTGGCCATTGGTGCATGTAAGCGATGGGAGGTGCAACACATGGATGTGAAGAGTGATTTTATACATGGTGAACTTCATGAGGATATTTATATGCATCATATTTAAGGTTTGATTCATTATTATTCATTTTTTTGCGGGTTGAAGAAGTCTCTCTATGACCTCAAGCAATCCCCCAGGGCTTGGTATGCCAAGATAGACAACTTTCTTCTATCACCGAGATTTTAAATATGAAAATATGATCGTCATGTATTTTTGGAAAATTTAGATGATTAATTTTAGACAATAGTACTATATGTTTATGATCTTTTGATCATTGGAAGTTGTATTTCGTATATAGGTTCAATTAATTCGTCACTGCACAATGTGTTTTCAATGACTGGCCTAGGATTGTTGAAGCAATTTCTTGTCTTGGATATTCAGCAATCTAATCCAAGCGTTAAGGTAAGACAAAAAAATTATGCTTTAAACCTGTTATTGAAGTTCAAAATGGATGATTGTAAGCCATCCACATAACATTGTACCCTCTTCTACAATGTATCATAAATAAGAAAAAGGTAGGAAGAGAGAGATAAACAAAAATGAGAGAGAAAAAGAAAATATTATAGTATTTTTGCGATAACATTTGATCTCAAATTTGTATTTGGGCACTCTTGGTACCGTTGGAAATGTCACATTAAGGGCTACAATTTTTTTTTTAAGCTTTGCTAGATTCCTCACGGTTTGTATGAGGTGTTCATTTTTGTAAATCTAGGCATGAGGAATTTCAAAAAGCATCTTTTCAAAGATGCTTTATGAAAAACATATTTTAAAGGATATTTGAGAAGATTATTTAAAAGATTATTTTCATAAAGCATATTTGAAAAGATTCTTTTTGAAATTATTTATGCCTAGATTTACAAAAATGAACACCTCGGCCAAACCGTGAGGAATATTGCAAATATTAAAACACAAACATTGTAGCCCTTGACGAGACCATTCCAACGGTACCAAGAGAGTACTAATCTGACTTTGGGAACAAACGTTATCTCAACAATACTGTAATATTATATTTTTCTCTCTCATTTTTGCTTATCTCTCTCTACCTTTTCCTTATTTAGGATTCATTTTGGAATTGGTAATTCCTTATGAAAGTGTTCCTTCCTTTTAGGAGTCAAACTAGGTTATTTTGGTTCATCTCCATCGGTGGACAACTCATTGTATAGAGAACTAGTTGAAAGCTTGTTGTATCTCACACACTCTCGACCTGATTTGGATTATGTAGTAGGTGTTGTTGCAATTTATATGTAGAATCCTCATGGGATCCATTGGAATTCCTCTATTATGTGCAAGGAACCAAAAACTTGGGGGCACACTATCTCGCTAGTTCTCCACTGAAACTAGTTGTATTTACTGATTTTGATTCGGCTGGAGATTCCATTGATGGAAAGTCCACTTTAGGTTATGTATTCATGATTTCACATAGTCCCATATTCTGTTCAATTAATAAACATCATACAATATCCCTTTCATTAGTTTATTCTAAGTACAGAGGAGCAGTGAATGCAGGTACACAATGTGTGTGGTTGCAAGGAATTATTAGAGAACTTTGTTTTGCATCTGATTCACCCACTGTCATTTGTTGTGACAAGAAAAGCACAATAAATATTTCCATCGATCTAGTATAGAGACAAAGGAACAATCACATTGAGATACACTTGCACTACAACTGAAGCTTCATGCATGAGCAGGTGATATCATTCTAGTATTTCCCATATGGAGAGCAAATTGTCGACATGTTCACCAAGAGAATCACAAAGAAGACATTCATCTATATGAGGTCACTCCTTGGATTGGGTGACAAATGGTGATGAATGATAGTCTTTTTCATATTTTTCTCCTTGATGAGCTTAGATGGGAGGTTTTGTTCCCATGTGTTTTTCTTTCTAACCGTGGTTATATGGACAAATAATTTTTTTGAAAGAGGTGGCTTGAGACTTAGTCGGCAAGGTCTCAACTTTTCATGTGGTTACACTAAATCATGCTCAAGGGTATGTGTTAGAGAATAATACCACCTATTACCATAGTAACATACAACCTAGGACACACCTTCATTTGTTTTTCACTCATGTTGCATGGTCCAAACCTTGGCTATGTTGGTCTACTAAACTATTTGGGGGTTTTCGACTAAGAAATGCACCCAAGCACTAAAATTTGGTCATTCAAAAGAATCATGAACCCTTATTAATGCCATTTTTTTCCTTCGGGTTCTTCCACTCCATACTAAACAAAACTGGTTTGACCAAAGGTTCCCATGCATTGTATTCGAGTGTTTTTGGCTCTTTTTGACCATTAAATGTTTATTAGAGCCATTCCCACTCATCCATGCACTCCATCATGATTATCCTACTCTTATTTATGTCTTATCATGCTTCACCCACGTTCACATGGCCATTCATGACTGTTTGAGGTGGTTTGGGAGCTTATTGCTCCACCTAGGGGGTTTGAGGTCAAATCTTATCTTGCCACATGTATGCCTCCAATTCACCTCCAAAGGATAAAAATTTTCACCTATTGTATTATATTCATGTTCAAAACATATTTACATGTTTGAAAATAGTAGAAACTTCAGTTGTTTGGCACCATCTCTATCTGCTAAGATTTCCCTTTTTCATTGTTTTATGCATAATTTGTTAAATTCTTGAGTTGCGGGATTCTCTTAGCTCCTAAATCATGTTGCGAATCATATTTTCACAACTACTATAACTCCTTCACTGAAATTAATTGATTCTTGAGTTCTAGAAGTTAGAAGGACTGTAGTGCTTATAATGGGAAATGTTTGGTTGTAAGTACAAGGGATTAACTGAGTAGACTCTTTAACACTTGCTTGATATTTAATGATTTATAATATATCATCGAAAAAATGTTGGGTACTCTTGGTAGGCAGAGTTCCTTGTAACTATGAAAAATTGATAGTAGGACTATCACTTTCAATTGATTTTAGATACCATTGGGAGGTTTTTTTCTATTGAGAAGTGTTACTAAATATATTTTTAGAACATCATATTACCTAGTAACATATTCATCATGAGACCTAGGACCATTATCTCATTCGTTTTCACTTATGTTATATAGTCCAAACTTGGTTTATGGTGTCTTCCTAAGGTTGTTGGGGGTTTTAGGCCATTAATTACACCCAATGCCCACATTTTGGTCAAAGAGGAGCTTGGGTACCCTCATTAATGAATTTTTGTTCCCCTGGGGTGCTCTCACTCCTTAAATCATGGATATGGGTTGACCAGAGGCACATATGCATTGTATTTGGGTGGTTTCAACCCTTTTGGAAAATTTATTGCTGCCTAGAGCCACTCCCACTATGCCATGCACTCAACCACACCCACCTTACCCTTATTTATAACCCAACATAGATCACCAATCTTCACACGACCATTTTTTACTATTTGAGGGTGTTTGGGATCCTATTTAGTCCACCGAGGGGGATTTTGAGGTCCAATGTAAGCATGCCACATGTATGCCACCAATGTGCCTCCAAAGGCTAATTATTTTCTGCTAATGTAATATAATGATGTTCCAAGCATATTTACATGTCAAAATGTAATAAAAACTCAGTTATTGGCACCATCTCTATGTGTTAATTTTTCCTCTTTTCATTGTTTTCCTCTTGTATTATCCAATTTTTTTTTTGAGGATTATCTTAGGTTATATATCCTACTATGAATCCCAAGTTCAAATGGTATTAGAGCTCAAGGAGCTTCAAACTGAATTAAGAGATCTCATAGGGTTCAAATTAAGAATATAACGTCTCCTCCAGTAGATCGAGAGTTTGAATTGAAGGTTATTCAATGGTTCTTTGTCACTTACTGCATAACAACAAATGGAGAAATATCATGTCACCTTGATCACTCAATTAAACTACTTTGAGTAGTAGGTCAATATAGTAATCCAACTGAGATGTAGAGGTCTCTACAGAGTTACCATTTTGGATAGAAAATGAGTTGAACTCAGTTGTTTAAAAGCCCGAGTTTTTTTAATAGAATGGATGAAGCATTTGGGATTATATGTATCATCATTCAAGAGACCTATTGTTTTAGGTTGATAGTATCACAACTAAAATGAAGTATGGTTGAATATCAAGTCATTGTTTGGGAATACTGGTGAACTATGAGGCCACCAACTTGAAAACGAGTTGATCACATTGAACCCAACTCATTTTGAGATGATCTAAGAATTCTTCACCAAGTTCAAATTCCTGGTTCTAGAAGTGAAGTAATGTGGCATTGAGAAGAAAGAAGAACAACTGATTTTGTCCATTCTTTCGAAGGTGAGGCCGAAATATTCAATATTTGTTTCGACATTCCACTCAGGCAAGATGGCATTTTGAAACTGGAGAATGCAATATTTTGTAAACTTCATGGAGTCTTTGAATCAAGAACAAGATAAGTTGGTTCAAATGGGTACCATCAAACCCACCAAAGATTAGTCCCTTGTTGCATGGTTTTATAATCAAGAAAAGGGAAATAAAAATCCCAAGGATTCAAAGCAGCAGGAGAAGAAGAAGCAGGAGAATCCCAAATCTTCTGACGGAGGTTTGAATCCTAGCAAGGACGAAGGGAAGAAGCAAGATAATACCAAATGAAATTACTATCACAAAGGTTTGCATGCAGAGGGTGTATGCATGAAGAAATACATTGACAGGATGGTAAAAATACTTGATAAGAACAACATTCCCCTTCCATATGGTGCAAAGAAGAAGGATGGAGGTTTGAATTCTGAAAACAAGGAGAGATTCCATGACCTGGTTGTTGGATATTTTGGATCTTCCTCTTTCATCGTATATTTAGTTTCCTAAAGGAACATGGATTCTACAAAATACTCCTTCTCCTCCCTACATCCATACAGTGATCCATCCATCCTCATGGGTGATGGATTAGAGATCCATGCCAAAAGGATTGGTCGGATCAATATTGACAATGGGTACTTCAACAATGTGTTGTTTGTGCCTAATATTGCAGAAAACCTAATCTTTTTCTATCAACTGAATCACATAGGATCTACCAAGAGAGTGACATTCACTCAATATCATGTCGAAATTTCATAAATTTCTATAGACAAAGTGGTTGTAGTGGGTATTGCAGATAATGAGTCAATAATGCACAAGTTTTCACACTTTCTTCCTTACTTCTCTGTGACTGCACTTTTGTGGCATTCCAATGAGATCATCAATCTATAGAATGAGAGGTTTGGACACCTCAACTACATATATCTTCAATCTTTGGGAAATTAAAACATGGTTGAAGGAATTCCAAACATCAAATTTTCAGAGGCACATGCAAGGTATGCATTGTTGGGAAGCATGCAAAGTGCAAGTATGATAAGGGAAAGGAAAGAATGGATAATCAAGTGCTTGAATTTATCCAATCAGATCTGATAGTACCTCTTCCCACATGATCCTATGGAAAATCAAGATATTTATTAAAATTCATGTTAAAGAAATGTAACTACAAACAATATTATATTTCACATTATTATTGTTATTACCCCTCTAGAGATGTTGTTCCTCCAATTAGGGATGTCATTTATGTAATCAGTAATGTAAATTATTGAGGGACAACCTTTGTTGTAAATCAGTTCAGTAGTACCCACAAAAGTATTATTAAAATGTATTTTTGAGTCTCCCAATGAAATTCATCCCTGACTGGGAGGATAGGTCGGCCAAGTTGTGTTATTAGGTCTCTCCACTAGTCAATATAAATAGGAAATGCACCTCCCTCATTTGGAAAAGTAGAAAAAGAAGAACATCTCAGTAGTTGTGCTAGAGAGAAAAAGTATAGCCCATCTAGGAGAGAGGAGGAAGTCCAATATTAGTATTGGGATCATACAAGTATTATTATTCGGGTCTTATACTATACTTCATTAAACTCTATATCGAGGAAGTTTTGCTTGGTTTTCTTTGCCATGACATTTTCCCAGGATAAATCTTTGTATTATTGTGTGTGGTTGTACTTGTATTTCTTTTAGTGATCCTTTTTCATATGGTTATAATATTATGATTATAAATGTTTTTAGATCTTGTATAAAAATTTAAATATTAACATGTTATCAGATCCACCCAAAAATAGTCCTTTCTATAGACGAAACACTACTACAACTACAACTACAACTACTTGAGATTAGGGTTTCATGCTTGAAAACCCTAAAAAGAAAAAACTAGTCATCTTGGAGCTTTCTCTTTAACTTGAAATTGGAGAAGGATCGAAAGATGAATCTTTGACATACCAAAGATAAAATATTTATTTACATTTTGTGGAAGCTTCAACCTCATATTCGCTATAATTCAGGAGATAGGATTCCTCCCAATCATGGATCCAACCTCCTCCATAATACAATCATAAACATGTGACCTAGGGAGAATTGCTATATATTGGGATAGGAAGGTCCAAATCAAATTTCGCAAGATGTTTCAAATAGGGTATAGACTGTAGTTTATTTGGCTAGAGTTCTAGACCTCTAAGGTGAAACAGTGACATGTGGAAGTCCGTACAAGTTTGATATGATGAATATTATTTAAAAAAGTCACCTTGGGAAAATTCGCATAGGTACCACTTGGAGAATCCAATCCTTCTCTAAACTATTGGGTTGGAAAGAAGACATATCATGATATCTCAAAATCCATTTTCACACCCAGAGGAGCAGGAATTTTGGATACACAATAGAATCAATATCAGTTGAAAGAAAAGGACTATCAAACTCTCCTTAGAAGGGCACATATGTCTATGGAAGAAATTTTTCATTCAATGGATCTTCAATTTTTGACCTAGCACTACTGCTCAGGAAAACTAGGGAATCATATATTTTTCAGTTATATCCACAGTTTTGGCAAAATGAATATGCTACTCAACTCGTCTTGAGGAGGCACATCTTTATATCCAATAGGATCTAAAAGATACAAATGAAAAATTAGGGTTTTTCTATCATGACCTAGGTCAAATGGAAGCAGTATTCAAGAAAAGATTTCAAGCAAGCATCAAGTTGAAGCAATCTCATTGGTAAGTTATATCCTATCTATTTCAATTTGAGATTCTCATTTTCATAATCATGAAAAATAGTACCATGCTTGAGGACATGATTGAAGGATATGATATCTCCCAATAATGGAAGTATAGAGTGATTCTCATACCTGAAGAAGCATGACCAGGAGAACTATGTCAAATTCGAAGCTGTAGATCCAGAGGGAGATGAAGACAAAGCAAAAGAAGGACTTAGTCAAACCCAAGAGGATTATTTCCATATCCATTGGATCTCACATGTATCATCCTTGTAGACTCCCAAGGAAATGTTTGATACAATGAACAACTTGTAGGAAGGAAATAATATCAACCGGAATATGAGATTGAGGAACCAACTGAAGAATGTGAAGATATAGACCTCAGAGACCATGCAATCTCACTTCACAAGGGTTTCTCAAATCAAGGAATAACTTGAAGAGTTGAAGGAAATTTAGAAGAAGGAGAGAGTGTTATGACCACCTTGTATGCCCTCCCAATATCATGGGATTCATTCATATGTACAATAAGGAAGCTGATCTCTTTCATCAAAATATGGGAAGAATGCATACAAGAAGAATATTAGCTCATAAAAAAAGAGGAAAAGATGGGACAAACTTAAGATAAAGCTCTCACAATTTACTCTAGAAGAAATCATAGAAATGAGGAACATCATCAAAATATAAGAAAAAAGGAAATAAGAAGAGATCGTCCCAACATTCGATGCTACACTTGTGATGAGAAGGGACACTACTCTAGAGATTGTCCCGAAAATAGAGTCTCGTTCAACAAGAACTCAAACAAGAAAACACATCATGCTCACACTGTTAAATATGATGAACCAACTAATAAAAGATTTAGAGAAGAAAAGAAATATTTGTATCAGCATTAATACATCCTTATTACATAGTTTTTACCTTTGGATAACTAAATTTGCTTTCATGCAATGATATCCTATTTTTTAGACTTAGGAGAGTTGATTCAACAAGATATCTAGTTATTTTGGCATGTTCACACCTACAACAACACTCCATCTTAGTCCACCAGCACATTTTATCCCTCATTAATGACATGAGCACTCCCATTCCTCTATTTTGTGGAGTTTGGGTTGACTAGGGGCGCTAGTAGTGTATTTGTTCCATTTTGGATCTCCTAAGAACATTTATTACCACATTGAGCCTCACACTCACCTCTATCTTCTCACCCATGCATGATTTGGACTCTTTAATGCCCCAACATACTTCACCAATGTTCACACCTTGGTTCATGACTATTTAGGATGAGTTGGAGCTCCATTGGCCCAGCTAGGGGTGATTGAGGTCAAATATCACCATGACATATGTACAACTCCGATTGGATTCTTGAAGCACCACGATTTTTTTCCAATGCATTATAAATGTGTACTCTAACATCTACAATATGTAGAATAATAATATGACCAGTTACTAGCACCTTCTCTATTCCATCTATTTTCTATCGCTTTTGTTATTCTCTTGCACATTTTGTCAAACAATTTGAGTGTGAATATTGCTCTAGCTCCTAGATCTCACTGTGAAGCAAAATATCACATGGTATTAGAGATAGTTGGAGCTTCAAAGAAATCTTGTGAGGTTTGAGTTGTTGTTTAGGGAATATTCATAAAAAACTTGAGTTTTTTCCGTATAGCTTTGACAACATTTTTTGTCATAGGTTGCGCACGAAGGATGGAGAAAACTTGAGCATTGCTTACTACATTCAATTATTTTGAATGGATGGCTGAGATGGTCATCCATTTGAGGTCCAAGGGCATCTACTGGGTCACCATGGGATATGAACATGAGCCAAATTATGTTGTGGAGAAAGATAAGTATTTTAATATACTTGATGAGGCCTTTGATATGCTCTGCCTCAGTACTTCAAGGGAATTTTTATTTCATATAGAAATTCTTGTCACAACGAATGAATTTTGGCTCAAATTTGAGTCACTATTCAGGAAGACAAATGAAATGAGAGGCCATGAGCTTGAGAACGAGCTAATCCCCTCAGCCCAGCTCACTATGAGACCATTGAAGACTTCTTTACCAAGTTTAAAGTTCTAGTACTTCAGCTAAAACAATGTGGCATAGAAAATAAAGAGGATAATATTATATTTTCCATCCTTTCTATGATAGGTTCCAATTATTCATTGCATGTTTCAACATTCCACTCAAGCATACTTACAACTAGAAATTGGAAGATGCCCATGCCATAAGATTTCATGGAGTCTTGGACTCGGGATCAGGACAAGATCATACAAATGGGTACCATCATCAAATACAAATATAAAGCCCTTTATTCTAGTGTATCAAATAAATCCCAGAGAAATAATTAATATTTGGAGCAAAATGAGAAAGAGAAGAAGGAATCAAGTTCAGAAAGCTCCAATTCTACTAATGGGAGCTGGAAATCCGGGAGGAGGAGTAACAAGAGAGAAAGAAACACATTTTATTATTGCAGAGGTTCATGTATTGAGAAATATTGCTTCAGAGATCATATGGAAATCATGACCAATATCCTTGAAGAGAACCATATTTCTCTTCCATAATTTGCGAAAAGATGGGAGCGCAAGCAAGAAAATGGTAAGGATGAGCATGCATTGGGTGCATGGGTAAAACCCATTTATGTTTTATTTGTTTCTGATATATATATTTATTATTCATATTCTTATATATATAATAACCTAAATCCTCCATCCCTTCCTTGAAAAAATTCCCAGTCAGTTCATCAAATCTTCCTCCCAAAACTAGTCATTTTTTACTAGCTTTTGATGTGCCTTCTGAAAGCATTTTCCCAATTCAATCAGATATTTCCAATTATGATTCTGAATATTATATAAATTATGAGATACATCCTATTAAATTCATTTACTCATTTCCCTAACCATTTCATGACCAAAATACCCAACAACCCTCAAGTTCACTAGTCGGAAATTCAGAAAATTGCCTAGTTTCCATTACTATGTCTCTCATATACGTTGTAGCTATGTCTTGTATGTATTTCATTGGATGGAAATACATATCATTGTAATTCATGGGATTTCTGTTACATATGTCTGGAATTTATTTCACCACCCATGGTTCAAATCTCAAGTCTTCATGACTTCCAAGTTCGCTCGATTGCAATTGTGATCTAGTTGTTCACTCTTCTCTTCCTATGGATCCATTCGCTCATGGAGACACTATACCTATGATATTTTATTCTGTGTATGGAATATATTCTGATATTTCATATCCTAATGATATTTTTTACATATTTATGAAGGTTATTCATCAAATTGGGAGAAATAATCATGGTTTTATTCATGATATGACAACTACACATAATGCATATTTTGTTGAATCTTTTGATGTTATTTGGGAAAGAGTTTACGGAGATATATTTTCCATGGTTGATTATGCTATTAGATTAGATTATGATTGAATAAAAATAAATTCTTATTATTTCCCTCCATCATCAAATGATTACCATCAAAGGGCCTCTCCACATGATCTTTGTTTACAACACTTTGATGCAAGGATGCATGTTCTTCGAATCCACAACATCTTCACCAAGTCCATCACCAAGAAGGTGTTCTTTCAGATCATTAAAGTGAATAAGAGGACCTGATAAATGCATTTTGATCTCTGTCATATCCATTTTTGAGGGGAGGTTTTGTCCCATGAGTTTTTCCTCCTTACCTCGGTTACATGGATAAATAAACATTGTTGTAAAGGGTGACTTGTGCCTTAGTTGTGAAGGCCTTAATGAATCATTTTTTGATTAAATTGTACTAAGTATAGATTAAGGGTGGGTGTAGGAGAAGTAATAAATCCTTAGTACCCATTTTTTACATTAGGCTAACTTCATTTTCTTTCATGCAATGATATCCTATGGTTTAAACTTAGGAGTGTTGATTCAGGAATATATCTAGTTATTTTGGCATGTTCACACCTAGAACAACACTCTAGCTCATTCAACAAAAACATGTACACCCTCATTAATGAGAGGAGTGCTCCCATTCCTCTTTTTGTGGAGTTTGGGTTGACTAGGGGCGCTAGTAGTGTATTTGGTCCATTTTATCTCTCCTAGGAGAATTTATTTCCACCTTGAGCCTCCCACTCACCTCTATCTTCTCACCCATGCATTCCTTGGACTCTTTAATTCCCCATAATACTTCACCAACATTCACACCTTGGTTCATGAATTTTGAGGCCGAGTTGGAGCTCCATTGTTCCACCTAGGGGGGATTGAGGTCAAATCTCATCATGACACATGTACAAATCCAATTGGATTCCTAAAACCCGATGAATTTTTTGCAATGTATTATAAATGCGTACTATAACATCTACAAGATGTACCATAATAGTATGATTAGTTACTAGCACCTTCACATGTGATATTACATCTATTTTCTATCTCTTTTATTATTCTCTTGCACATTTTTTCAAATAATTTGAGTGTGAATATTTCTCTAGCTCCTAGATCTCACTGTGAAGCAAATTCTCAAAAGATTCATCAAGTGACAAGGAATGTGAATTCTACTGGTGAAAACAAAGATCATAATCTTATCCATCTCAACATTAGATACGAAGGAATGCATTTAGTTACACTTAGAGCCAACACACGGGTTCTCAAGATCAGATAATGAAGTAGAAGGATCTGGTTATTCTTGTAAGGACATCAAGCTCAAGGAGTCTACCAAACAAACACAGATAAGTATTTGAATTGTCATTTCCTAAATATCTAGTTGCTTAAATAACATTGTTTAGTTGTTTATCTATCTATGTTCAAGGAAATGTATTATGCATGCTATAATGTTTGCATTAATGGACAATATACTACTCAGTATGCATGTGATAGGCAAGTGGCATATGGTGCTATACAAAATTCCATTGCTACATATCTACAAAAAAACCTCTTTGCTGGCATATTGCGATTAGTGCACAATCTCAATAATGTTATGGTAGATATGGAAGGCATCTAAAAATATTCCATATGTATACATGATATGTATGAATATTGTATTGTCTAAAATAGTCGCTTGATTATATATTCATGCATAATAATTTGTCATTATGGATATGTATTGAATATTATGAAATGTTTCTAACCATGCAGCTGATTTAATATTTGACTTGTAGGAAAGATCATGATCAATCACCCATAAGAAAAGAAGGATGAGACTTGTTCCAAAGAACAAGTCAGGAGATATTATTTAGAAGATTCACTCCAATAAACATACATGAATATGAACTTGAACATACCAGGTTCAGAGACTTTGTGACGAAAGAAAGAGCTTTAGAAGAATATAAGAACCTCTGCACCCCTCGAGCTGATTCACAATGATGTTTCTGGCCCATTCCCTCATATGTCCATGAGTCAGGCCAAATATGCATTGAATTTCATTGATGACTTTTCCAGGTATTGCTGGGTTTACTTCCTGAAACACAAGTCTGAAGTTTTTGGCCTATTCAAAGTCTTTAAGGCTTTGGTTGAGAACCATTCTGGGAGGAAACTCAAGGTCCTCAGATATGACAATGGTGGTGAGTATGTCAAGTCTGAGTTTATTAATTATTGTGCAGATGCAGGTATTCATATGCAGCATTCTATCCCTTACACACCACAGCAAAATGGTGTTGCTGAGAGGAAGAATAGATCACTGAAGGAGATGGCAACATGCATGATGGAGGCCAAAAATTTTCCACCAAAGTATTGGGCCAAAGCTATCAACTATGCAGCCTATATTCAGAATAGAGTGCCTCATAAACAACTTGATGGTATGACTCCCTTCGAAGCATGGAGTGGGCACAAGCTAGATGTGACCCATTTCAGGATTTTTGGTTCAAAGGCTTGGGCTAGAATTCCAACAGAGAAGAGGAAGGCTTGCAGCCCCAAAGCCAAGAGTGTCTTTTTGTTGGATACTCTAAAGATTCAAAAGGGTACAAACTGATAAATTTGAGCACAAACAAAGCCTTCATCGAAAGGTGTGTTCAGTTTGAAGAAGAACCCCTTGCAGCAGTGGAAGTTGGAGAAGCCTCTTCTCCACCTGAACCTCAAGAAGTAAGTAAATAGTTTGTTGAACATGCTGATTCTGATTTGTCTAATGGAGATGAGTTTACAGCAGAAACTAACATCCCTACAAGGCCAAAATGGGCAGCTAAGACACTACATGCAGCAGGAGAGCTAGCTGGGGATCCTAATGACCCAAGGAGGACTAGATCTCAATTTGAGAGTGGTCTGTGCATGAAGGATCCTATGTTTGCTGAAAAATGCTATTTGATGGTGGAGTCTGATCCTCAAACATATGAAGAATCAGCAGGATATCCAAGATGGCAAACAGCCATGAAGGAGGAGTTTAGCTCACTCCAGAAGAGCAACACATGGGAGCTAGTGGATCTTCCCCCAGGGAGAAAGTTAGTCCAGTGTAAGTGGGTCTATAAGACCAAATTTGCTGCTGATGGTTCACCAATGAAGTACAAGGCCATATTGGTAGCCAAGGGCTACTCACAGTTTCATGGCATAGATTACAATGAGACCTTTTCCCCAGTGGCAAAGATAGATTCCATCAGGCTAGCCTTAGCCATTGCAGCCACAAGGAAATGGGAGGTACATCACATGGATGTAAAATGTGCCTTCCTGAATGGAGATCTCACTGAAGAGATATATATGCAGCAGCCTCAAGGTTTTTATACTAACCCTTCTCTTGTGTGCAGGTTGAGAAAGTCATTGTATGGGCTAAAGCAAGCCCCCAGGGCTTGGTATGCCAAGATCGATAGCTTCTTGCTATCACTGAATTTTGTTCGGTGCAAATCAGATACAAATGTCTATTTGAAGTTAGTTAATGGTTAATTAATTATCATTGTGTTATATGTTGATGACCTCCTCATTACAGGAAGCTCAAAGGCTAAGATTGCTTCCTTAAAAGGAGCTATGAACCAAGCCTTCTCCATGACAGATTTGGGGCTCTTAAGTCAATTTTTGGGGATTGAGATTGCTCAAACCAAAGATGGAATAAAGGTGCACCAGTCCAAATATGCCTTGGACTTGCTGAACAAATTCAGAATGAAGGATTGCAAAGCAAGCAAA
>LPNX010520992.1:136598-251613 GCA_001517045.1 Pseudotsuga menziesii
ATATGAAACATACCAGACCTGCTCTTTATTATGCAGTAAGTGTGGCTTCTAAATACATGGATCATCCTCATGATATCCATTGGAAAACAGCCAAAAGGATCCTTAACTTTGTTCAGGGAACAAGAACACATGGGATCTTCTATAAAGCAAAATCTGATCTTCATTTGATTGGATTTACTGATAGTGATTGGGTAGGTGATAGAAAAGACATAAAGTCTACATCAGGATACATGTTCATGCTTGCAAAAGGGCCAATTAGCTGTTCAAGCAAGAAACAGAGTGCCATTGCACTCTCATCTACAGAAGCAGAGTACGGAGGAGTTGTTAATGCAACAACTCAATGTTTATGGTTGCAGGGATTACTTGGAGAGTGTGGATTCAAATCAAAGTACTCAAATACCATCTACTGTGATAACCATAGTACCATTCAAATCTACCAAGATACAGTTCAGAAGCAGAGAACCAAACACATTGAGATCCATATGCACTACATCAGAGAGCTTGTGCATGATGGCACCATTCACCTACTCTTCTGTTCATCTTCAGAACAAGTAGCTGATATCTTCACCAAAAAAAATTTTGAGAAGACCTTCAGCAATCTCAAATCACAGCTGGGGATTGCTGATCATGCTGTGAAGCATGAGTGAAGACAAGATTTCCAAAATTTTTTTTACAGTCCATGTTTAAGGGAGGATTTTCCCAAGTTGGTTTTACCTCTTTCCTTGTTTAAATGGACATGCAGTATGTAAAGGGTGACTAAGCCTTGTCACTAGGCCCTATAATTTTCTGATATATTACTCATAAGTCAGGCTTAAGGGGGGTTTTTAGAATAATCAACCCATAGTTTACTACCTTAGACATTAATTTAATTATTTTTGTCTTATTTGCCTAGTTCATGTGTCCCACCTTATGCAAGTTGTCAATTACCTATCCATAGTGGTCCAACTTGCCTTATTTGACCCATGTAGCACTTGGGAAACCTAAAGGAATCAAATATTCTTTATTCATGGCCTCCTAAGTGCCCTTCTGCTTTTTCTGCTTTATTGCCTGTTTTTCAGTGTTTTAAGGCAAAAGGAAAAGCTAGACTAGGTGAGGTTGACTAGTTTTTTGTCCTACACATAATCCTCTCTTTTATCCTTGGAAAAGCATGTATTATTTGTCATTCCATCACTCTTTATCTTTCCTAAGCCATTTTGCTAATTTGTGAGCTCCATGACAGATTTTGGATCAGCTTTTTACACCTATGGGGGATTTGCTTAATTTTAGTAAGCATGCTTTATGCTAGATTCGAATTGCTCCTCGTGCATTCGAATCCCTGATGTATTTTATTTATACAACAACCTATTATTTTATAGGGTTGGATATTGTACACTGAGTTAATACAATTTAGTGTTCAACTCCAATTGCAGTCTCTTTTGTGAGTGATTTTGCATGATCAATTGTTAATTGTTGTGAGTAAAATTAATCTATCACTGGGTTCAATTTCCACACTTCCAACAAAATTAAGAGGCCTCAAATACACTCTACTTATGTGGCATTGTTGAGTGACATCATTTATGCAGATCCTTCTAGCTATGAAGAAGTAGGCAAGGAGAAATGGTACCAGTTGATAATGGGTAATGATCTCTAGGATGCAGTTCCAAGATCTGAAGGGAATATTGTAGTGTCTTCCATGTGGATCTACAAGATCAAGTATACATCCTATGGAAACATCAAAGGATACAAATCATGGTTCGTGGTTTCTATCAGAAAGAGCGAGTGGACTATGGCATGTCATACTCCATTGGACAGACACACTTCTCTAGTAAACTAGAAGTGTATATTTAGAAGAGAACCACATGTGCACAAAAATAATTTTACAAGCTCAAAAGGAACACATGGTTAAGCAAATCTAGTTACATGAGGAGCTTGAATATCACCTAGAGTGATTAAGATCTTAACCTTTTCTACAAATTTGAATATGGAAGGTGATAGAGGACAATAAGATCACATATGGGTTCAAGAGGAACTTGTCAACAAATTTAAAGATAAAGTATCTTGGTATACAGTGACCTGAGATAGATATATAGAATATCAATAGCATAGGATTCTACCTATCACTCTAGTACATAATGTTTCGATACATAGAGTACAAAATACAAAGGGAGGATGATTCTCCACTTCATAGGGAGGGACTACAAAATATCTTCGAGTTCGACATGGTACAATAGGATGGAAAACTTCCTAATGGAAGACGGATTTACCAAGAGTAAATGGGTTTCAAATATTTACTTTAAGGTTGAATGCGAATGATTGGTATATGTCGATGACCTGATAGGAGAGGACGAACCCATTATAGATACAAAGTGGAAGTTATAGAAAGAGCACATCAGGATGATGTTTCAGTTTGGGATCATGTGTGATATCACGACTTAGCATAAATAAAACCAGTATTACCATCAATACAACCGAGGATAAGTACATTGCAACATGATTCATCCTATGCTAAAGTAATATGGAAGGACTATCTGATTTCAAGATAGATGCAGTTGATATTTATTGTTACAACCAGATTTGCAGAGAACCCGATGTTTAATAAATTTTGGGATAAGGTGCAGAGAGGAGTTGTGAAGCTCAAGTATGTTCCTATAGAGGAACAAATTGTGGATGTACAAGAAAAGAATAATGAACCCCATTTATTTGGTCACTCTATAGAGAGCCTCATCGTATCGTCGTGGGTAGATCTCAATATTGTTGGTGACATCAATGAGGATGGATCCTATTATGATTGGTCATATCACTAAGGGTAGATCCCAACATGATTGGTGGAATCCTCACAAGGAATATCCCTGTAAGTTTGGCCGTATCTTCAGATAGGAAGATCCCAACAATATGTAGTCATGCATTCATGTTTGGATGTTGTGTTCTGGCACTCATTTACAGACATTGTGGTCCTACATTTATTTGTAGACATTATGTTCTGACACTCATTTGCAGATGTTGTGGTCTGGCATTGATTTGTAGACATTTTGGTCCTGCATTAATTTCCAGAGGTTGTGGTATGGCATTCATTTGCATACGTTATGGTCCTACATTAATTTGCAGACATTTTGATCTGGAATTAATTTGCAAACGTTGTGGTCCTGCATTCATTTGTGTACATTGTGGTCCTGCATTCATTTGCATACAATCCAATTTTTTTTCTGATGTGGGTGATTTCGCATTAACTTGCGATGTTGTATTTACTACAGGTTATGTTTAGGATAAGGATATATGTGAGATGATATGCAATGCTCATGATGATGTGACAAGATGTCATGCTTGTGATAATGCAATGAAATGTGATGTTCGTGATGATACGATGAGAGTTGGTGTGATGCTTATGATGATGCGATGAGATGCGATACTCGTAATGATGCGATTAGGTGTGATGTTTGTGATGATGTGATGAGATGTGATGCTTATGATTATGTAACAAGATGTGATACTCATAATGATGCAATGAGATGTGAAGTTCATGACAATGCGACGAGATGTGATGAAATGTTGATGATGATGTGTTGATATGCGATGTTCGTGATGATGTGTCAAGATACAATACTCATACTAATTTTTTCATGATGTGATGATCAATATGTGATGCCCCGTGATAGTGACATTCCATGGACAATGATAATGTTTATGTAGTTGCAAAAACTTCATATGACGTATAGAATACCATCCTTGTTAAGAGGGAGTGTTAAAGAAATGTAACTGTGGAAGATATTCTACTTTGAATTATTATTGTTATTACCCCTTTAGGATATGTTGTTCCTCGGATTAGGGATCTCATTAATGTAATTGGTCATGTAAAGTATTGAGGTAAAACCTATGTTGTAAGTCGGGTCAGTAGTGCCCACAAAAGTATTATTAAAATGTATTTTTGAGTTTCCCAAGGAAAGTCAACCCTGATTAGGAGGATAGGTCATCCCATTTGGGTTATTAGGTCTCTCCACTGATCAATATAAATAGGGAAGGTGCCTCCCTCATTTGGAAAAGAAGAAAAAGCATAACAACTGAGCAATTGTGCTAGAGAGAAAGATTAGTCCATTAGGGAGAGAGGAGTAAGCCTAGTATTATTCTTGGGGTCTTATAAGTCTTATTTTTTGGGTCTTATAATATACTTGGTTGAATTCTATGTCAAGGAAGTTTTGCTGGGTTTTCTTCCCCATGAGGGTTTCCCAGGATAATTCTCTGTGTTATTTTGTGTGGTTTTACTTGTATGCATTTCATTGATCCTTTTGTATATGGTTATTATGTTATGATGATAAATGTTCTTATATCTTGTATAAAAATTGAAATTTTAACAATTCATAGATGATTTTTCAAGATATTATTGGGTGATTTTCCTCAATCTGAAATCAGAAGGGTATTAGATCTTCAAAGATTTGAAAGCTTCTGTTGATAACCTAAGTGGGAATAATATAAAGGTATTGAGTGTTACTTTTTTTAACCATTGATATACACAAAAATGAGAGCAATTGATAAGTATAATTATGCAGTGGAATATCAAAGACAATGTACACTAAACAAGAAAATGTTGAGACAAATATGATAAGAATTGATCATTTAATTACAACATTAATATTAATTCATTTATTGCAGCAGGAATACAATGGTGTTACGATAAGAAGAATTCAAATCATGTGGATAGGATTCTAATACACCAACTAAACCTGACGGACTAGATAACTCAGAGTGCCTAAATCATTGTCGGAGTCTCACTGGTCTAACTCTAGATGTCTAAATCAGTCTACAATCAATTAAACTGATGAGGTAGGTGAAAAAGGTGGCAGTCCCATGAAACCATGAAAAATGGCGCTAGAATAACTAAGAGTGATCTAACTAATTGTAACTAGATGTTGACTCAACATAAATACTTACCTAGCACAAAAAACCGATGGAGGTGTGATGTACCAAGTATGGTGTACAGATCTGACACTCTTCAATTCTATAAATTATATTAAAATTTATGAACTTGAATTAATTTACACAATGACTTCTCGGACTAGGCAAATAAGGGTTTTCTTCTGGGAAATTTTACAAGAAAAGGGAGTGAGAAGTGGAAATAAAAATAAGAGATGTCATACATGGAATTTAATCTCCCCTAACACATTTATATCTGGTTCCATTTAGGATTCATAGTCCGCACTGCGGAAACCTACTACCACGCTTCTAGGCAGCAAAACCGTGAAACTAAGGAGAGTAGTTCGGTCTGTTTCAAACAGGGGCTTCTGGAAACTTACATAGGTTTGTTACAGAATTAATATATAATGAATAAAGTTTAATTAAGTTTAATAATATATCAGGGGAAAAGTAAAATATTCTGCAAGTTGTAAAGGTGAGACTAGCTCATTGGGCAGCTCACTAGCTCCATATTCAAGCCTTTACAAATAGGGTAAGTGAGGTTTGGATTCTCTATTTTGGACTTGAAGGACTTATATATGTCTGTTAATGACTCATTAGAAAAATAATGGAGTTATTTGGAGTCATACAAGTCGAAATATGGAAGTTACAGTAAAACTAGTTATTTTCCAATGCAAATATAGACTAGGTTGACTTAAAATGAGTCAATATCAGCCATTTCGAATCCGATTGGAATAAAAATCACAGAGAATTATTATGATATCATACTAAAACCAATAAAATTGACATTACTCTCATCAATTAACTATAACACTCTCTTCTACATTGTGCATCATTACAATGTATTTTATTGACATAATACAAGGGAGGGCATGGAGGTTTGAACCATTAGATATTGAAAAATATTGGACCTGTTAATGAAATATGATGTAAAGTAATGGATGTATGTATGCTGCTAACAAATCCTGAATCAACTCAGAGAGGCTGCTCCATAGCTTTGATGTAACCTGCGATGACCAGGGGAGAAGAGGGGAAGAGGAGAGAGGGAATGAGAACTTTGGGGTGCATCTCCAAAGAGACGAGGCACAAAAATCAGCAAGGAAGCCTTATATTCATAAAAATAAACATAATAAACATCCAAACTATGAAACGGAGCTCCAATTGTCTTTAAATAAACCTTGATGACTTGTTGAGCAAGTCAATCACTTGTTAAGCAAGTTACCACTTGCTAAACCCTAACCCTAGCGACAAATTCACCCTCCTTGAGGAAATTAGCATGTGTAAGACAATAAAAATGTTTCCCTTTCATCCACCTTCATAAAATTTGGAAAATTTTCTTTCCTTGAGCCATAGTTGTTATTTTTCCTTATGATAGCTTCTCTTGGCTTTCCTATTTTTATGACTGAACTCCAAAAAGGAAACTGCACCCTCCTTTGTCAATTGTTGCCTCTTTTTTATTTGACTGATTTTGTCATATATTTTGATACTTTCCATTTTCATGTCTTGTTGATTTTGTCATACAATTTCTAATTTTCCCTTGGCAAGTTGGCTTGCCCAAGTGGCCCTCCTGTTAATGGAAACTTATTTTCCACCTAATGAATTGAATAATAATATTTAATGACAATTAATATACCAAGTACATGCCTCCTAAGTGAAATTTAAATAAAATATCCTAGGTTAATTTATTTAATGCATCTTTTGATCCCCTTGGTTCTAGGAAAGGTCAACACTTTTGGCGATCAAAATGTGGGGATATGACAGTCCTCCCCTGCCAAGTCTGTGTGTCCTCAAGCAGAAGCACCACATAGTGCTGCAAATTTGTCCACCATGTTTCTGCTACACCACTCTAATCATAGTCATTTCCCTTATACCACTTCCTTTAGAAAAATTGCTAACCTAGTTATGGTAGCTGAGTAGAATTCCTGGATCCCATTGCCTCCTCTATAAGGACCCAAATTTTGCTGCCACCTTTTGAACTATGTCATTCCTAAGAATGTTGGGATCCCATGGTTTTATCTGCCTCCTTCCACCCATCAGTATAAACAATAAAATGTTGTCATTGTAGAGGATGAAAATGAGGTTATGAAAATAAAACCACCATACTAGAAGCTCATCTCTCCCCATGTAAAACTGAAATTTTTTTAAACTCTCCCACTAGACATGGAATTCCTTAATGCGGGACGAAATCATCTTGAGCCTCTCTAAAGTATGAAAATCCGTGTGCAAGCTAGCAATGGAACTCACGTCACTGTTGTTATGAATACATAGGAGGTTATCCCATGCTGCTCCTTGTATACTGAAAGCATCATATAGCAGCCATACATGCTCATGCCATTGCTCATACAATTTATTTGATGTGTCCAATGTCTCTCCATTAATGCAAGCAACATGTTTACCCTCCAATGCACACATCTCAATCATGTGTCTAGCCACCCAATAAATGCACAGACAAAATTTCATGCTAAATGATTCAGGTGGGAATAATTCAGCTACTAATAATGCACTTGTCAAACCACATGGTTTGACCATCAATACCTCAACTGAAAGAGTGGAAGTATCATGCTCCTCTTGGGGCATCAACAGAGAAAATCCTTTCACCCAATTTTCATCCCCACATGATGTGGCTGAAATAGAAGTGTGGGGTGAATAATTGTGAGCCAAATCCCTACAATTATTATCAATCAATATAATGGATCAATAAATTCCTCCATTAGTTTTCTGAGTAATAGTGTTATCATGCGCCTCCTCCAAAATTGTACAACATTTTCCTAGAGGCAACTCATAATCTCTTAGGAACCATGCAAGTCCTTGATATTCATATTGCTTGACCTCAAACTCCTCAAGCACATGCAAATCGGAATGCACCTCGTGTGGATGTGTATGGGAGGTATATAATAGCTGAAAAATAAGTGTTTGTTGTTGTTCACATGTGAAGACAATTTCAGTCACAACAAAAAAATTATTGCATAAATATTTTTTTTTACCTTCCAAGGTCTTCATTCCAAATATGTCTCTATCCACCCAATCAATGGATGAATAATAAATTTTATTTGCTGATCCATATGGAATGTGATTATCCATATTTTTGGTAGAGAAAAACACTTCATCCTTCCGCTCAACCTCAATGAGCGCTTGTCCAATATTCTCTTCCTCGTAGCTTTTCATAAGCACCTATAAATCTAAGTGCATCTCATGAGATTCATCCCTTTGTTCAAGAATGCAATCGGCCTTGTGAATATGGATGAATGGTGTGTATAAGAGTAGGTAATACATTTGAAACTTCTCATGAAGTTTCTCTATCTCCATCTTGGATTTTTGTAGTGCACATTGAGTGCTCTTCAAGGAATCTTGGGTGGTCAACAAATGTTGTGAGAGCTTGCAAATTTCTTCTCCATCCTTCAAGGATGCTCCATGCAACATTTAACACCCTGGTTTTGACCCTGTTTGTATTAATGTATGTGATGTATCTATTGTAATGAATCATGGTGTGGAGCTAAAGGAAAAATCCCCACCATCGATTTGGTTGTCTTATGTTTTGATGATTGGAATCGTTTCCAATGGTATATCATGATATACGACACATAATAGTTTTGGAATCATGTAAATATGATTTTAATTAAATAGACCCCAATCAACTATGTTCACTGCAACCATATTGAAAAGGGCATGATGTTCCCAAGGATAAGGAGGGGGAATGTTAAAACTTGAGCCATGTGTCACCACCCTTTTTTATTTGCTCATCTTCCCTTGTCTTATCCAACTACCACATTAAAATTTATGCTAATTAGTTGGGGCAGTTATTGCTGGGGAGTAGAGTGTGGCAAGACTATCAGTCCTTTCCCACACACACACTCCACCAACAGGTTTACCCTCATGATGGTAGGAAAACCACTACCCGATCACTCCATGCGGATTCTCCATTATTTCATTTTCTCCATGACTATATGGGACATCCTCCCACTCTCCCAAGCTTGTTCATCTCATGCAGAGACGTTCTACTTCCTCACGCACCGTTTGGGATTCTCTATCATAGTTCCTCATATAGAGAGGAAGGAGGTGCCAATTTTTGCTTTAGCATTCAGGGGCTAGGGAATGGGAATCTTCCCTATGGTTGGTAGTCGGTGTGTATGTTCTTTCTCAGGGCATGGGTTGAGGGTCTATTTTACTTCCTCCATTGTTGACTGTGTGAATTTCCCATGGTTTAATTGTTGAGAAGGGGCCATTGTTTCCCCACATCGGTTGGCTGTGTCTACCTTTATGTTCTGGGCTGCTATAGGCTGTTATGGAGTCGTTTTGGCCATGATAGGGCCAAGAATGACCCAAGATTTGCTTCCCCTATCCAACTTGTAATTGATGGTTGACTGCATGCATGCAGAGGTTGGTCTTCAAGCTATGTTGGGAGTGGGGATGAGGGCTTGGTTTTCTTGACAAAACTGGTGGGTTTGGGAACCACATAGACAGAGATAGAGGGCTGGATTTCTTCTCCACAACCCCTGAATAGCACTGGAAGGGAGGTCAGGGCCTGAGGGACTGTGTAGCAGAGAAAGGACTGATTTCCTTGTGTTGGGTCTGTGTGGGTGTCCTAGAAGTTAGGCTAGTTCAAATGTAGGTGTCCATAGCTCTTCAATGAGCTCACCAGCTTAGAATTTATCCTTTCCTAGTTCCTGGATGGCCTAATAAACCCAATTGTGTTGGATTCGCGGATCCGTTGTTTTCCTAAGAAACCCAACTGAGTTGGCTTGGCTGTTTTGTTATCCTTGGCTATGTGTAAGCCTACTAGTTCTTTATTCCTTGGGGAATCATGCCTGGGTCGGGGGTGGCAGTGTTGCTGAGAGATTGAGGAGCACAGTGGCCAATGGTTCGGTGGAATGTTGTAGAGACGTAGCTAGTTGCGGGGGTAGTTATCAGAAGATAAGTATTCTAGACTAGTCTGCTTTTGCAATCATACATACTATTTAATGAATATGATGAACATGTTGAATGCTTGTAGGAATGTATGGTTTTTCTTCCACTTTGTATATGAATGTTTATGCATCCTAGTGTGTAGTATGTTCAAGAATTTTGGTTTTTATATGTATGTTCATGTTCATTGGGTTAGTTTCCCAGATGTTTGGTGTAAGGTAGCATCCTCTTCACCAGTCGGAGGGTCAGGGACATTACACAGCACATCAAAAAGCTCAATCAAATAATCTCTATCAGAAAGCAATTCTAGGAATTCGCCTTGTATTGTAGACAAGCCTTCCGTATCTCCTCCTTGGATTCAAGAGAGGATTGATCTTTTGATGAAGCAGCTATCCAACACTGGTGTGCCACTAAAGAATGTGTGTCTTGGAGAATGTGTAAATCCTTTTGAATCTTATTTTCATCCATTTTGAAAGGCCAAGGAAACGAGTGGGGTTCTTGAGGAAAATCACCCCCTTCTTCTTTCTCGCAATTTTCTTGATGTGAATTGCACTTCTCTTTTGGAATCTTTCTATCTTCTTTCCCACCTGCAATACTAGATGGCATAGATATCCACAATGGTGATAGTGGGATTGGGATTCTCAATGAGTTCAATCCTCTCCTTTGATGTAGATGCAACTTCATCATGCTGCAAGAGAGTCCAAAATTCAGAAATGTGTGCATCCCTTTGCACCAGATTTTTCTCCTTCAGATTTCCTAGTTCACACCTAACTGGTGGGGGCTTGTCTTCCACTTCATTGGGAAATTCAAAAGATGATTAGAGGATTGAATCGCTGATGATTACCTGATAAGGTCATTGAAACTTCATCGTCATTGGTGAAATTTAGTTCTTTAGGGAGCCGATGCGGAAAAAGACAAAGAAGAAAATTCTAAGTCATGAGACCATCGGCGATCGGAAAAGTTTAGCTGATTCGATCCCCGATGACTCGAATATGGGATCGCCGACAAATAGAAGATGAAGTTTCCAAAGACTAGTGAAGTGGATTGGCAATTACTAGTTGAAGGAAGAGCCACAGTTTTGGCAGAGATATTTTGAAGACCACCGAAACGTCGAGGAAACTTAATTCTTTGAGTAGCCGACGCAAAGAGGGAGAATTTTCTGAAATTTTATCTAAGTGAAGAAAACATCGGAAAATGTTAGAATATCAAACCATCGATGAACAATGGAAAATTATAGTTTTTCATGCATCCGTCGTTGTGGCTTTCAAATGAACTATCGTTCTGACGGTTAGTGCTTTCGATAGCTGATGAAGGGTCTGCGGAATCCACAGTTAGTTTGCTGCCCGCTGTTGCAGTTGCCTAAGGGACAGAGCACCCGCTGAATAGCGCATCCGAATAGCGATACAGTGCTTTGGAAATAATCACTGATGCTCTATAGTGAACAATGTTCTGACTGCCAATACTGTGGAAAACTATAGTTGTTGGAGCCGTCGATGCAGTTTAAAACCGTAGCTCATGAAACCGTCGATACAACGAAAAGGGTTAGTTGTTATGGCCGCCAATGAGCGTCGGAGGAAATTTCTGTTGGGATCGCTGAAAGATCAGATTTTTAGTTGGGAAGAGGTTCAATTGGGACAAACGAAATTTGGGTTTTTCAAGAGGATTTCTCAACAAATTCTAGCTGTTTTTCAGTGGATTTTTCAGCCGATTGTCAGTGGATTACAGGGCTGAACAAGAAGAGATTTTTTTTTGTGTTTTTAAGCAAAATGATTATTTTATAATTTTTCCAGGAGAAGGTAAGTAGTCTTATTCATATCAATGTATGCATCTAATGGTTTTCTACTAACACATTTGCAGAATCATAAAACACCTTCAAGCGTAGTATTCCAGATAGTGCAGTTTGGTACGTAAGTGGTGGTTCAGTTATGAGAACCCATGATGGATATGATGCTCGAGATTCTTATGAGCGTGTGAGAGATGCCATGGGGGAAAATTTCCATAATGGAAATGATGACATAGAGTCTAATGGAAGGATATTCCAAGAGACACTGTCAGATGTTGCAGCCACCATGAGAAGCTTGATTAAAGCCCAGGAAGAGCAGCATCAGTTGAATGCTGCTATGTTGCAGAGTTTGATAGACTTGCAAAGGAATATAGACTCTGGATGAGGTACAGCAAGGCCAGAAGGTAGTAAGAGCAGCACTAGGAGAAGGAGAAGGAATTATAGTGGATCATCTCACTCTGAAGACCCCAGCAGAGATTCAAGTTCATCCTCTCGTAAAATAAAAATAACAAGACACCATAGGGATCGCCCTCAGGAAGAATTTAAGAAAGATAAACCTCCTACATTTGATGGTGAGATAAAGACTAGACAAGATACTGAAGCTTGGCTTCTTGGGATAAATAAGTACGTTCAAGTGCAGGATTATTCGAGAAACATGAAGGCAAGAGTCACCATATTCAATCTAAATGGAAGAGTATCCATTTGGTGGGAACACTTCAATCAAGTAAAGACGATCAGTGAAAGGAGATTGAAGTGGAAATAGTTCAAGAAGTATTTCAAGTAGAAATATCTCTCTAATAGGTATTATGACGACAAGATCAAAGAATTCCATGAGCTGAGATTGGGACAACAAACCATGGAAGAGTATGCAAATAAGTTTTTGGAGCTGTTGAGGTATGTCTGATACATCAGGGATGAAAAAGTGAAGGTCCAATGGTTTCTGAGTGGATTGCCTGTGTCTTACAAAGATAGAATTTAGTTTTACAAACCTAGAACCCTTGAAGAAGCAATAAGGAAGGCTAAGTATTGCTATGAGAAAAACAAAAGTAAACCTAATTACCATAAGGCATTGAAGGACAAGAAGAATGAGAAGTTTAACCAAATAAAGAAAGGTTTCAAACCTTCTAACTTCAGGAATCAGCAGAAGCAGCCATCCCAAGCTGCAAGTAAGCCAGTTGGAATGACAGGAGAAAAACCTAAGGATCCACAATAGAATAGAGGACCACTTCAATGTCAGAGATGTGGAGGAACCCACATGCGCAGGACTTGTCCACTCAAGAATGAGAGTGCAAGACCAGCTTACAACATTCAAGGAGCAGAAATAGTGGGTCAAGTGGTAAGGGCAGTCCCTAGGATTTATGTAGCACTAGAGGACCGCCAGGTAGATCACCAGTCAACTGTGGTTGAATTTGCATGTAAGATTGTTGAGCAATATGTTTCTATTTTGATTGACCCTGGTTCTACTCACAGTTACATTACTCCTAGAGTAGTGGAGATTTGTGCTTTCAAGAAAGTAAAGCATATAAAATCTTGGGTAGTTAAGCTAGCCACTGGGACTAAGAGAAAGGTTAGTGAAGTGGTAGAGAAATGTCCATTGGTTATGAATGGATTGATCACTTGTGTAGATCTGAATGTTCTACCGCTTGGTTCCTATGATGTTCTCATTGGAATGGATTGGTTGGAAGCTCACAGAGTGAAGCTTGACTGTTACAATAAGACTTTCGAATGCATGAATGAATAAGGAAACCCAGTAGTTGTGAAAGGTATTCCAAAGGTGATTTCAATAAGGCAGGTTTCAGTAATGTAGTTAAAGAAGTTCTATAGGAAGGGTTTCCAGTTGTATGCAGCTCATATTTTGGAGGCAACAGGAGATGAAAATCCTAGGTTGGAGGACTATCAAGTGTTACAGGAATTCAAGGATGTGTTTCCTGATGAGATTCCTGGGCTTCCTCCAAAGAGGGACATTGATTTCACAATTGAACTTGTGCCAGGAGAAACACCAGTATCCAAGACACCCTACAGGATGAGTACACTGGAGATTATAGAGTTGAAGATGCAACTACAAGAGTTGTTGGAAAAGAAGTATATCCGACTGAGTATGTCTCCTTCGGGAGCACCAGTTCTATTTGTAAAGAAGAAATATGGTACACTCAGGTTGTGTATTGATTATAGATAGTTGAACAAGGTTGCGGTGAAGAACAAATACCCTTTTCCTAGGATTGATGACCTCTTTGATCAAATGAGAGGAGCAAAGGTATTTTCCAAGATTGACTTAAGGTATGGTTATCATCAAGTGAGAATCAAGGATGAAGACATTCATCAGACAATCTTCATAACAAGGTATGGGAATTATGAGTTTGTAGTGGTACCATTTGGTCTCACAAATGCACCAGCTACATTTATGTGCCTTATGAATAGTGTCTTCAACAGATATTTAGACAATTTTGTTCTTGTTTTCCTTGATGACATTATTGTTTATTCTAAGAATGAGAAAGAGCATGAAGAGCATTTGAGATTGAAATTGAAATTTCTCAGGGAGCATCAGTTGTATGCAAAGATGAGCAAGTGTGACTTCTATAGAGATAGAATTCGGTATTTGGGCCACATTATCTCAGAAGAGGGTATATCTGTGGACCCTAAAAGGATTGAAGCCATTATGAATTGGCCTACTCCAATAAATGTGACGGATGTAAGGTATTTTATGATATTTGTAGGATACTATAGGAGATTCATTGAGGGATTCTCCAAAGTTGCACATGTCATCACTTCTTTACAAAGGAAAGGGATAAAGTTTGAATGGACATCGTGGTGTGAGGAAAGTTTCCAGCGGTTGAAGAATCTTCTCACCAGTGCACCCGTGTTGAAAGTTGCAGATCCAGAAAAAGACTTTGTGGTGTGTACCAATGCATGTGGACAAGGGATTAGAGGAGTCCTTATGCAGGATAACCACTTGATATGTTATGAGTAGAGAAATCTGAAGGATCATGAGAAAAACTATGCCACTCATGATCTAGAGCTTGCAGCCATAGTACATGCTCTCAATATGTGGAGACATTACTTGATGGGTAGGATATTTGAGCTTAGGACAGACCATTGTGGTCTGAAGTATTTGTTTGATCAGCCTACTCTGAATGCTAGGCAAGCAAGATGGCTGGAGTTTTTATGCGAATTTGAGTTTGAAATCAAGCATATAAAGGGAAAAGAGAATAAGGTAGCGAATGCACTCAGAAGGAAGGTGCAGGAAATGCATGTGGAATCTCTTAGTATTTTCCAATTAGATTTGAGGCAGTAGATTGTTAATCATGCTGCTGGAGACGAATTGTATGAGCTAGTAAAAGACAAATTGCAGCAGCAAAGTCTTGAGAATAGGTATGAGGGATATACATTGGAAGAAGATGGACTTCTTACTTATAAAGGTAGAATTTATATTCCAAATATAGCAGGTTTGAGGAGAGTTGTTATGGATTAAATCCATCAAGCTCCGTATTCTGGTCATCCTGGATACCAAAAGACAATTGCTACAGCCAGAAGGAGGTACTTTTGGCCACGAATGAAAAAGGATATGGCTAAATACATTTCAAGGTGCATGAAATTCCAGCAGGTAAAGGTTGAGCATCAACATCCAGTAGGCTTGTTGCAGCATTTTCCAATTCCAGAATGGAAATAGAAAGTTATTTCCATGGATTTTATTATAGGATTGCCGATGACTTGGAGACAACATGATTCCATCATGGTTGTGGTGGACAAGTTGACTAAGGAATCACATTTTATACCGGTAAAGTATATGCGTAAGACTGATGACATCGTAAAGATCTTCATGAAGGAGATTCTCAAATTGCATGGATTGCCGAAGGCAATAGTCTCTGACAGAGATGTCAACTTCACTTCCAATTTTTGGAAGGAGTTGTTTGTAGATTTGGGTACAAAGCTAAACTTCAGCACTGCATACCATACTCAAATAGATGGGCATACTGAGAGAATTAATCAGGTCCTCAAAGACATGTTTTGCATGTACGTGATGGACAAACCAACCAAGTGGGAAGATTACTTACACTTGGTAGAGTTTGCTTATAACAATGGACAACATGAATCCTTGGGGATGAGTCTGTATGAAGATTTGTATGGAAGAAGGTGTAGGACACTAGTGACTTGGGATAATCTAGTGAACAGGGTTGTGCTTGGACCCGAATTGCTCAAGGAAATGGAGCAAGAGGTTGTAAATATCAGGCAGAATCTGAAAGCAGCAAAGGACAGATAGAAAAGCTATGCATATAAGCATCGGGTGAACAAGGAGTTCACTATTGGGGATCATGTCTACCTCAGAGTGAGGGCAAGGAAGAGTGCCTTGAAGCTTGGAAGTTGTGCCAAGCTGTCACCAAGATATTGTGGACCGTTTGAAGTGCTTGAAATAATACGGCCAGTTGCATATAGACTTGCATTGCCTGCTAGTACTAGAGCTCACAATGTTTTTCATGTTTCTTTGCTTAATAAATATGTACATGATCCTAACCATGTGATTAATTGGGATGTGATTCAGGTGGAACTCAAGGGAGAGTTCCAAACCAAACCAATGCGCATCCTCGACAGGAAGGTCACAATGCTCCGGAACTGGGCCATAGGGCAGGTAAAGGTGCAATGGGAGCACTACAGACCTAAAGAGGATATGTGGGAGCTAGAATATGCCATGTGATTGGCACATCCATTTTTCTTCAATTCTCCAGAACACTGAGGTGGTATAAGTGTAACATTTTGTTCAAATTTTGTAAAGCACTGGGGACATTGCTATTGAAGGGGGAGGGGAATGTAACACCCTAGTTTTGACCCCATTTGCATTAATGTATGTGATGTATATATTGTAATGAATCATGGTGTGGAGCTAAAGGAAAAATCCCCACTATCGATTTGGTTGTGTTATGTTTCGACGATTGGAATCATTGCCAATGGTATATCATGATATACGACACATAATAGTTTTGGCATCACGTAAATATGCTTTTAATTAAATAAACCCCAACCATCTATGTTCACTACAACCATATTGAAAAGGGCATGATGTTCCCAAGGATAAGGAGGGGGAATGTTAAACCTTAAGTCATGGGGGAAAAGCCATGTGTCACCACCCTTTTTTATTTGCTCATCTACCCTTGTATTATCCAACTACCACATTAAAATTTCTACTGATTAGTTGGGGCAGTTATTGCTAGAGAGTGGAGTCTGGTAGGACTGTCTGTGCTTGCCCACATGCACACTCCACCAGCAGGTTGACCCTCACGATGGCAGGAAAACCACTACCCCATCACTCCATGCGGATTCTCCATTATTCCATTTGCTCCATGACTACATGGGACATCCTCCCACTCTCCTGAGCTTGTTCATCTCATGCAGAGACGTTCTGCTTCCTCACGCACCATTTGGGCTTCTCTATCGTAGTTCCTCATGTAGAGAGGAAGGGGGTGCTGATTTGGCCATTAGCGTTTGGGGGCTGGGGAACATGAATCTTCCCTATGGTTGGTAGTCAGTGTGTATGTTCTTTCTTAGGGAACAACTTCAGCGTCTGTTTTACTTCTTCCATTGCTGACTATGTGAATTTCCTGTGGTTTCATTGTTGAGAATGTTTCCCCGTGTTGGTTGGACGTGTCTACCTTTACATTTTGGGTTGTTGTAGGCTGTTATTGAGTCGTTTTGGCCACAATAGGGCCAAGAATGACCCAAGAGTTGTTTCCCCTGTCCAAGTTGTAAATGTTGGTTGATTTTATGCATGCAGTGGTTGGTCTTCAGATTGTGTTGGGAGTGTGGATGAGGGCTTGGTTTTCTTGACAAACCATGTGGGCTTGGGAACCACATAGACAAATCTAGAGGGCTGAATTTCTTCTCCACAACCCCTGAATATCATTGGAAGGCAGGTCATGGCTTGAGGGACTATGTAGTAGAGAAAGGATTGATTTCCTTGTGTTGGGTGTGTGTGGGTGTCCTAGAAGTGAGACTAGTTCTTGTGTAGGTGTCCTTAGCTCTTCAATGACCTCACCAGCTTAGCATTTAGTCTTTCCCAGCTGCTGGATGGCCTGATAAACCCAACTGTGTTGGCTTGGCTAATCTGTTGTTTGCCTAAGAAACGCAACCGAGTTCGCTTGGCTATTTTGTTATCCTTGGCTATGTGTAAGCCTGCTAGTTCCTTATTCCTTGGGGAATCATTCCTAGCTCAGGGGTGGTAGTGTTGCGGAGAGATTGGGGAGCATGTTGGCCTATGGTTGGGTGGAACATTGCAGTGACGTAGCTGGTTGCGGGGGCAGTTCTCAGAAGATAAGTATTCTGGACTAGTCTGCTTTTGCAATCATACATACTGTTTAATGAATATGATGAACATGTAGAATGATTGTAGGAATGTATGTTTTTGCTTCCGCTGTGTATATGAATGTTTATGCATCCTAGTGTGTAGTATGTTCAAGCATTTCGGTTTTTATATGTATGTTCATGTTCATTGGGTTACTTTCCCAGATGTTTGGTGTAAGGTAGCATCCTCTTCACCAGTCGGAGGGTCAGGGATGTTACACAACACATCAGAAATCTCAATCAAATAATATCTATCAAAAATCAATTGTAGGAATTCCCCTTGTATTCTAGACAATGCCTTCCGCATCTCCTCCTTGGATTCAAGAGAGGATTGATCTTCTGATGAAGCAGCTATCCAAAATTGGTGTGCCACTGAAGAATGTGTGTCTTGGAGAACGTATAAAGCCTTTTGAATCTTCTTTTCATCCATTTTCAAAGGCCAAGGAAACAAGTGGGGTTCTTGAGGAAAATCACCCCCTTCTTCTTTCCTGCAATTTTCTTGATGTGACTTGCACTTCTCTTTTGGAATCTTTCTTTCTTCTTTCCGACCAGCAATACTAGATGGCTCATAGCTATCCACAATGGTGATAGTGGGATTAGGATTCTTAGTGATTTCAATCCTATCCTCTAATGTGGATGCAACTTCATCATGCTACAAGAGAGTCCAAAATTCAAAAATGTGTGCATCCCTTTGCACCAGATTTCCTAGTTCACAACTAACTGGTGGGGGCTTGTCTTCCACTTCATTGGAAAATTCAAAGGATGAATTTATAGATTATATTTCTTCTTCTTTTGGATCTGATCCAAAATATTTCTTCACCATCTTATCTCCATTGATGCCCTCACCCTTATTTGCACTGATTGTGTGATCCACAACAAAGAAACTAGGAGTGAATTTGTCTCCCTCATAATTGGCCTTCCTCTTGCAGTCTTGAGATGCAAGTGGAGAGTTTTTGTATTTCCATGGATTAGAGGGATGTAAATGAAAATTAATACTACAAAAATCAGAACCTTCATCACACATGTTCTTCACCTTATCCTCTTCTTGTACAAGCACTATGGTGGCCTATTCTTCCACCAAAATTTCTGCTTCACACCCAAGTAGTGTGGTCTTGCTTTCTTCTTGCGTATGTGACTCCCTATTGGAGACATTTACCATCATACACACTCTTTCGGTCAAATTGGCCTAGTTAAACCACTATCCTAAGTTTAATTGACATCAGTGGAGCATTAATTACCATCATCCCAGTCACTCCCACGCCTACCTACAGTCAAGGAGGCTAACTTAGCCTTCTCCTATAGTCAAGGAGGCTAACTGGAGCACTTCGGGGGTGATCTGTAAGACATTAATGCACCTAATTGCTAACTAGTTGTTACTTTCAGTTCAACAAGTCAGTTACAGTCAGTTAAGGTGCCTCCATTCATTAAATATATTATTTAATGATTATTTTATTATTATTTAATGAACTAGAGTTAACAAGGCACCTCCACCAACTTCTGATGGTCAGTTTAGCTTCAGTTAACTTCATTAGGGTTCATTGGAGTCATGCAGGACTAGCACTTGATGGTTGGATTGCTATGACATGTGTTTGATCTCCTTCAGTTGAGATTCAGTCATTTATTGCACTCCAACTTCAGTTAGGGTTTGGTGAGTCAATTAGGGTTTTAGTAAAGTGGTTAACTGAGTGAGATTGCATGGCAAAGAGTCAGTTAAGCTAGACTCACTCATTGAATTCGAATTGTCCCTTAGGTATTCGAATTCTTCAGTCAGTTAAGCCATTGCTCTACATGGGAATTGTAACCCATTATTGTTTATAAAATATACAGAGAGGAAACCTATTTTGATTCCAGTTATTTCCAATTCATGAGTATTTGTTAATAATTCTTTGATGATTTTGATTCCTATTTCCTAGATCATGTGCAAGAATTAATATGGTATCAGAGCTTACGGCGGGACGAAGAACAATCTCTCAAAAACAATATTTTTGACAGATTTCTCCATGGAAAGTGAGCAATAGCTCAAAATTCTAGCACTACACCAGAAGCCAAGGCTTACCACTCAATATCCCAAGTAAAGCACTTGTTGATCAAGCTTGCTTGATTGACTATGTTGGGTGTGATGAAAGCCTAGAATGTGCAGGCTGTCCAACCTTACGGTTCCCTTTTGTTTTGATTTGCAGGTTTTATCAGGTACAACTTTAAATGGACTCAACAATCCCTCCTCTCACCCCATTCACAAGCTATTCGGAATGGAAGTTGAAGATGATTGCATATATTAAGAGACGAGGTCTCTATGAGGTGTCTATTGGACTTGGAAAAGAGTCTTATGAGAATGAGAATGACTTGCTAAATGACAGTGACAGAGCTTTTGGATCAATAGCTTTGGCCCTTGATGATATCTTGTACTTTTTTATTGGTTCTACTAAATACCCAAAGGATCTCTGGACAAAATTGGACAGAACCTATGGCAAGCACAATGAGGATCATAATAGTACTTTGGAGATTACAGCCAGCACCACAATAGTTCTTCACTCAAAAATATCAGCCTCTACTCTCTCTGATGAAGTTGTTCAAGATGAAGATGAAGCAGAATCTTCTACACATTCAATTCGAATTGAAGAAAGTCTCCATGAAGTGACTCCTTCTCCTGATGCTCCAGAAGTTCATGATATCTCTGATATCTCATCTTCTCATATTGATAAAATATAAGAATACATTTGAATCTCTGATATTGAAGAAAAATACTGCTGCACTTCCATGCAAACATTCAACGATGATTTTCCTTTGAATTCTGTGTAACATTTACCAGTAATTGCTTCCGAAAGTGAGGAGAAATTTGAATTTTCTTCCTCTAATGTTGCTGCTGGTGTGAAAATATGTAATACCTTGGATATTTTGGAAAAAATATCAGATTACAAGAGTTATTAATTCACTCCCCATGATCTAGATCTTCCAGCAAATTCCTGCAGGATTGCATGCACCAAAATTCAGAATTTTGAAGAAGAAGAAAACTGTGCATCCACCGTCTCGGTTGACCATAATTTTGGATCTGATATGAACCTTATTGGATCTGATATGATCTTATTTGGATATGATATGATATGATATTTATTGGTTCAAAATTTCAGGTTCATAAACCTTCAGTACTGCTTGTAGCTGTTCTCATCAACGGTGTGAAGAAACAAGTACCACAAGTCTCCTACAAAACTGCCGCTGGGGATTTGATTTCATTTCATAGTTTTGGATCTGTTGTGAACTTATTTAGATATTATTTACATTTTGATATGATATTATTTTGTTCATATTTTAAAATCCAATATCTTTCATCCATGCTTGTAGCTGCTCTCACCGATTCCGGTGTGAAAAATCAAGTACCGCAATTCTTCTTCAAATTTGTTGTTGGGGATTTGGTGTTAGTTTCCTCTTATGAGGTTGCTGATATTTTAGTTTGTGAATCATTAGATATTTATGAATATATATCATATTATGGAGCTCAAGAATTTTCTCTCCAGAGTCCCAGGGATTCTCTACCTTTGGTCACAAGCTCATCTCCTCACAGAACTAGTAAAGAGGAAGACATTCTGCATCCGCATGGACACTTTCTCCTAATATTTGGGGCTGATTTTACCACTCATGGTTTGCTGTTCAAGGCTGAAACATATAATTTTCTTGAGTGTTCCACACATGGTTCAAATCCTCAAGAACCTTTTCTCTCTCTTCAGATGATTTCAGTTGCTCTACATGGGTCCAGTTTTCACCGTGCAGCTGTTTATATTTCTGATTCAGTTGAGTGCATTGTTCTTCTTCAAAAGTGGAAGATTCCTCCAGACATATTCATTTAGTTTGGATTCAGAGGTTCACATGCACAGTATCAGGATGCTATTGCATAGAATAACCAATTCTTGATTTACTGCTTAGTTTGAGGGGGGGTATTTTTCCCATGAGGTTTTCCCCGTTTCCTTGGTTATATTAAGCAGTTACTTTATTGTACAGGGTGACCTATGGCCTTTGTTTCTAGGGCCCTAGCATTTTATGCATCTATGTTTTCTAACTCTTCCTGAGTATAGCTTAAGGGGGGGTGTTGGGGACATTTACCATCATACACACTCTTTCGGTCAAATTGGCCTAGTTAAACCACTATCCTAAGTTTAATTGACATCAGTGGAGAATTAATTACCATCATCCCAGTCACTCCCATGCCTACCTACAATCAAGGAGGCTAACTTATCCTTCTCCTACAGTCAAGGAGGCTAACTGGAGCACTCCAGGGGTGATCTATGTGACATTAATGCACCTAATTGCTAACTGGTTGTTACTTTCAGTTCAACAAGTCAATTATAGTCAGTTAAGGTGCATCCATTCAGTAAATATATTATTTAATGATTATTTTATTATTATTTAATGAACTGGAGTTAACAAGGCACCTCCACCAACTTCTGATGGTCAGTTCAGCTTCAGTTAACTTCATCAGGGTTCATTGGAGTCATGCAGGACTAGCACTTGAGGGTTGGATTGCTATGACATGTGTTTGATCTCCTTCAGTTGAGATTCAGTCATTTATTGCACTTCGAATTCAGTTAGAGTTTGGTGAGTCAATTAGGGTTTTAGTCAAGTGGTTAACTGAGTGAGATTGCATGGCAAAGAGTCAGTTAAGCTAGAATTACTCATTGAATTCGAATTGTCCCTTAGGTATTCGAATTCTTCAGTCAGTTAAGCCATTGCTATGCATGGGAATTGTAACCCATTATTGTTTATAACATATACAGAGAGGAAACCTATTTTTATTCCAGTTATTTCCAATTCATGAGTATTTGTTAATAATTCTTTGATGCTTTTGATTCCTAGTTCCTATATCATGTGCAAGAATTAATACTCCCAAGGTGACTGTAACTATGATTTCTAAACATATTTTCGATCTAATCCAAAATATATATCTTCATCCATAAATAATCCCACAAATTTAGCAGTGATTTGGAGATCACCCACCAAGAAGCTTGAAGTGCATTCCTCTTCATTCTCTTCTTGGAGTAATGGGAAACAAGCAAGATCTTCTGGAGCATATTCTTTCAAACAACTTGAGCTTTTTCCTTCTTGAATGGTACTATGATCATTACTTGCAGACAATCTTCTTGAAGAAAATCCAAAGAATCTCATAATGCTTGAGCATGCTGATGGATTTGATGACTCTTCACTTTTTCTTTCTTCTTCATCCTCATTGCTCAGAGAGGTGGAACAACTTTGTTCCTCTATGGATGATTTGTTTCTATTGAAAGAGTAATCATCTACATTCCTAGGCTCAAATCCAAATCTGAAATACAAATAATCTTTGAAAGGAATGGATTTACAAATCACTTCCCCCAAGGAAAGATACTCTTTGTAGTGGTGGGGCAAGTTTTCAGCTGCATCTATCATCTTTGTTAAATCCTTCTTAGGATTAGCCATGGGTAGTTCCAAATTTATCTCTTCATAATCCATATGTTCATAAAATTAATCATCCTTGTCTCTTGACATTTGAAACCCACCATTAACATAGATCACCTCTTCTTCTTCAAAAAACTGATCAAATTCATCATCTTCAACTACTGGCACAACCCTCATGGTTGCAACTTTAATTGGTGATCTGCAAAATTAGTCAACGGAGAGACTTCTTTCGACAAGAGTGGAGGAAAGCGATTTGATACCACTGTAATGTGCCAAGTCTGGTGTACATACTTGACACTCTTCAATTATATAAATTATATTAAAATTTCTGAACTTGAATTAATTTACACAATGACTTCTCGGACTGGGCAAATAAGGGGTTTCTTCTAGTAAATTTTGCCGGAAAAAGGAGTGAGAAATGGACAGAAAAATAATAGATGTCAAAAATGGAATTTATTCTCCCCTAACAAATTTATTTCTGGTGCCATTTAGGTTTCAGATTCTGCACTACGGAAACCTACTACCATGCTTCTCGGCATCCAAACCGTGAAACTAAGGAGAGTAGTTCGGTATGTTTCAACTAGGGGATTCTAGAAACTTGCAGAGGTTTGTTCCAGAATTAATATATAATAAATAAATATTCATTAATTTTAATAATATATCAGACGAAAAGTAAAATATTATGTAAGTTGTAAAGGTGAGACTAGCTCGTCGGGCAGCTCACTGACTCCATATTCAAGCCTTTAGAAATAGGGTAAGGGAGGTTTGGATTATCTATTTTAGACTTGGGGAACTTATATATGTATCTTAGTGACTCATCAGAAAAGCAATGGAGTTATTTGGAGTCATACAAGTCGAAATATGGATGTTACAGTAAAACTAGTTATTTTCCAATGCAAATCTAGACTAGGTTGACTTAAAATGAGTAAATATCAGCCATTTCAAATTAGATTGGAATAAAAATTGAAAAGAATTCTTATGATATCATATTAAATCCAATAAAATTGACATTACTCTCATCAATTAACTATAACACTCTCTTCAACATTGTGCATCATTACAATGTATTTTATTGACATAATACAAGGACGGGCATGGAGGTTTGAACCATTAGATATTAAAAAATCTTGGACCAGTTTATGAAATATGATGTACAGTAATGTATGGCTTTATTCTTATAACAAATCCCAAATCAACTCAGAGAGGCTTCTCCATAGCTCCGATGTAACATGCAATGTGAAGGGGAGAAAAGGGGAAGAGGAGAGAGGGAATGAGAACCTTGGGGCGCATATCCTAATAGCCTGAGACACAAAACTCAGAAAGGAAGCCTTATATTCATAAAAATCAACATAATAAACATCTAAACTAAGAAATGGAGCTCCAATTGTCTTTAAATAAACTTGGGTGACTTGTTGAGAAAGTCAATCACTTGTTAAGCAAGTTACCAGTTGCTAAATCCTAACTCTAGCCAAAAATTCACCCTCCTTGATGAAATTAGCATGTATAAGACAATAAATATGTCCCCTTTCATCCACCTTCATCCAAATCAGAAACTTTGCTTTCCTTGACCCATAGTTGTTATTTTTCCTTATGACAGCTTTTCTTGGCTTTCCTATTTTTATGACTGAACTACGAAAAGGAAACTGCACCCTCCTTTGTCAATTGTTGCCTCTTTTGTATTTGACTGATTTTGTCATATATTTTGGAACTTTCCCTTTTCATTTCTGGTCGATTTTGTCATACAATTTCTAATTTTCCCTTGACAAGTTGGCTTGCCCAAGTGGCCCTCCTGTTAATGGAAACTTATTTTCCACCTAATGAATTGAATAATAATATTTAATGACAATTAATATACCAAGTACATGCCTCCTAAGTGACATTTAAATAAAATATCCTAGGTTAATTTATTTAATGCATATTTTGACCCCCTTGGTGCTAGGCAAAGTCAACATGTCTGGCGATCAAAATGTGGGGATATGAGAGGAAGCTACTGGTGGCACTAAGAGTGGGCTCCTATAATGTAGGGATTGGTCTCAGAGGCACATAAACTCATGTAGGTTCTAGTAAGTAGAATTTAACCTCTATATGTGTTCCCCACACTCTAGTATAGTAATAATGTATCCCTAAGTTAGGCAAGATGATCAATTATACTATACATGGTCAAGGGAGGATTAATTAATCCTAACACCCCCCCTTAATCCTAACTTGGAAAATTTTGGGCCTTGGAAACTGTTGGCCACTCTATATACTCATTAATTACTTAACAAGAAGAGTGTTCAATATTTAATTGTCAACCCAGGGAAGTCTGTTATTTAGAAGGAAATTATCAAAGTATATGCATAAACATGTTTAGTAGTTGATAAGTAAAATGAAAGTCACTCAATTCTAATTACTGCTCAGCCAAATCAGCTCCCTGTAAGAAATCAAAGTAACAATACCCATATAGGAATTGAAAAGATCTTCTATTTCCTATCATACTAATATGAAGGTTTATGATCTAAAGAGAAATCCACCTAGAATTACTTTTGTTGGAAATGAAAGCCTAATTTAGCAAATCATAAATATTTCTACTCATTAATCAAACAAAAAATTCATCAAAGAAAAGGACTTATCTAATCAGGAAAACTCTAGAAAGATAATTAACACACACACACCCAGGGGATGAGAAATTCTATAAAAGCTACTACACAGTTCTGCATAAAAGGAAAGATTAACTACACTGTCAACTGTCACACCAAATCACCTACAACAAACCAAAGGAAAACCAAGTGATGTAACCACTAAACAAATGCAGTTGTAGCTAAGCATGAAGATATATCAAACTCAAATTATACGCTTAAACAAAAATAAAAAACTAAAGCATCTAAACTACCTGCAACACTATTAGAAGGGGAGCCCTGGCCTTCAAACATATATGTTTTCGAAAGCTCACAAAAGATGCAATAGAGGAATATTGAGAATTGTAACTCTTTCATTAATTTGATAAAAAATGCAGTTATAGTTATAGACACTCTGCTATGTCGCTTACAATCTGTGAATGAATCGAACCCTTTTCTCTCCCTACCTATTCGTTCTGACTGGGTAGACCCAGGTTTACTTTACTGTACCAACAAAACCCCTAGCTCATTGGCCCTTTTGGCAACAGACCATAGAGCATCCTGAAGTCTCACCCGAAGTGATCTTAAATGGGGTGGCTGAAGACTCAGGTGTCTTCAACCAGGTTCTGTAGCATCCTAGGGTCTCACAACTCTTCTTAGCCAGTGGGATCTCTCTGTGAGGACGATCTCTCCTTCTAGCTGGCGCTAATAGGGAGTGGACTCTTATCACATCATAGCTTCTATGGTGGTGCACAAACTTAATTTTCTATTGATCTCCTTCCCTGCGATATCTCACACCGCATCTTCCCCAGACAATGCGATATTGCCTTTCTACTCTGTAATACATCCTATAATGAGGCTCAGTATGCATATCAACTCTCAAGGTCCTATGACCTCCCTCCTGGGTCTAATAACTCTGTTAACCCTCACTAGGGTGTTAAACCACCTCACTCAGACCTCTACAGTTTAACACGCTAACATCAACTACACTGAACTTGCGGAACTCATATACCAGAGTCACTTAGCGCTGTAACTGTCAACTATCATGAATCAAGCACTAATAAAATCATATACAGACTACTTGATACATTCAACTTACGGTTAACCTTCTATGTGATATAAACTAACGCATAAGATACATACATTCATCAACTGATAAGCAACATTTATGTAACAGATAACAGATAGCAAATAGGTAAAACACAATCACATGAATAGTCGCACAACACACGGGTTTTACGTGGTTCACTTCCAGGGGGGAAGCTACGTCCATGGGAACTATTTTTTATATTATATCTTGAGAGAGTAAACACAGTTCCACTGCAACCTATTATGCAGCCTGATATCTTCTGGGAAACTCCACACACACAACCAGGAGCCCTTCTCTCCTAGATCTCTTCTTCTTCTTATATTGCCTTCTTATAATATACTCTTCCTCTCTCTCTCAATCCCTGTGGATTGTTACATTCATGCTCAAGGAGCCAGCTACTTGTTACAGTAAGATAAATACAGACTGAATAATAGAACCAGAGCTCGACTCTCTCTCAATGTCTTACAATAGAACTGACTAGCTAGATAATTGTCTGAATAGCTACCCAACTGTCTAACATTTTACAATACAAAATACATGCTTATATAGGCAGCCTGAAGGTCTCTCCCTGTTACAACAATGTGGGCCTTTCCCAACAGTAACCCAAAAACCCTAACTGTGATAGTTGGCGCATCTATACCGTGGGCTGCCACTTACCGTCACACCACAGCTTCCTGCAGTCTTCCATGCTTCTCGGCGCTGATCGTGGGTATGGGTGCCACTTCCTCTACAGTCCTCTTCTATCCTTTGTCTTCAATACCTCATCCTGTTGCTCATTTTCCTTTATGAGGGTAGCTAATCCCTCCTATCTTCGGTGCTGCCTTAAGTGCAGTGGTTGAGCTCTCTCTTCTAGGCCGATCAGGTACTATTTCCTTTGACTTCTTCTTTCGATATAGCAGCTTTTCCTATAGCTACGAGGCCCTGCTCCAACAGTCCCCTAACACTTACTTGTGGCTCATCCTTGAGCCACTAACAGCTGGTTTCTCTTGGTGTAGCTTCTCCTTGGCTTCTTGGGAAGTCTTTGTAAGTCTCTCACGAAGTCCTGTGACTTCTTTATTCATAACCTCGACACACTCTTGTGCCGTTTTTCTAAAATAGTGTCAACACTTTCCTTAAGTAAAGCTCCAAAAATGAATGCCATACCCTTTATAAGCTGGTAAATTTGTTTCAATGACCTCATCTTCTGCTACCTTGGTCGGTTTCAAACCATTCACCTCACTTTCTATTGGAGCGCTTGTTCGAACAGGCTCATCCAAGCCATCATCATTCTGAATATAGGGAAAGTGGTAAAACTTCCACGAGGAGACATGTCCTTTTATAGCTTTAATGTAACTACCTTCTTGGACATTTTCTGTGTCTCTCTCATTTCCAACATCTCTACTTCGTTCCTTTCCCATTTCCTTTGGTTTTTCTGAGCCTCGGATGCCTGTTTCTTGGTCATTTTTTCCTTTCGTGAGATCTTCTAGGAAACTCCATGCGCACAGCTAGGAGCCCTTCTCTTCTAGATCTCTTCTTTCTCACTATTCTTCATCTATGTTTTCTTATATTCGGTGATGTTCTCGTCTTTCTTGTTTTTTGCTCTGGGCTGGACTCTTCTACTATCTAATCTTGACTCCTCATCCTTGGCGACTGTCTGATTTGTGATGTACCTAATTTCACAACCTTGGGTGTCTTCATCATAGCGGACACAAGGCCACCACGCTGGAATCTTTACACAATGTCTTCTAAAGGTTATGTCTCAGACATAAACCACTTGGTGCAATGCTCTGAACTGGCAATGGCTGCGATATTGGGGAAAACCAGCACTTTGTAACTGTAGTATCTCTTCACAGGGAAAACTCTTACAAATTGCTCTATACTCTCAGAAATCACAAAAGTAACCCTTCTAGATGAATGATCTCTAAATTTATAATGAAGGTGATAGTATTTGAAGCAACGGTCATTTGGCTAGACATGTCGGTGGTATTAATTGCATGGACAAGACAACACCCGTCATTTCGATCGTCATTAATTGCTGGAAATCTGATCAAATTTCCCTCGAAACTTGCGTGCAGGCACCGGTCTCGTAGAAGATTTATCAAATCTAGACAAATCAATATACTGTTTCCAAATCTAGGGCAATGTATAGTTGTCGTATCTGGATTAACTTCTTGTCAGAAGGCGAAGTGACTAGCCCTTTGCCTTTTTTCAAAATCATCTACGTGGCATGAGGAACATCGCATCGCTACGATTCCACACCGTATTGTCTTGAACCAAAGTGTTTCCATGAATGCCGCAACGTTCAAAAAATACGCAAGCGTCCTATGACTTGCGCAACATACACTTTTCTGATGCGATTCCTCATACTTAGTACTTTTCTTTTTTTTGCATGTAGACTAATTACCGATGTGATGCCTCCTTTAGACTACACTGGACATCTGCACACGATAAACTATTTGAGTTAGGGCTGGGAGGTGGAGTGGCCTTCACTATAAATCTTAAGTCTACTACCATTAATCAAGGTGGGAAGAAGCTCCCCATTCAGTTTGCTGAGCTGAATGGCACCTCCATTTGTAACTTGCTAAACATGATATGGCCCTAACCAATGTGTCTTGAAATTCCCTGGAAACTTAACAAACTTACTGTCATAGAGGAGCACGAAGTCTCCTGTCTGAAAAATCTTGCTCTTGATGTGCCTATCATGCCAAGCTTTCTCTCGTGCCTTCTGCACTTTCTGATGAAATCCTGCGATGAATCTGTCTTCTCCTAAGGCAAGCAGCTGTGCTAGTCTTTCATTCATTGTATCTATATTAGCCATCCTGGTAATTTTAGCAACTCTTAAACTGGGAATAATATATTCCATAGGCATAATAGCCTCTTGTCCATACACCAAGTTGAAAGGTGTGTGTCCTGTAAGTTTCTTTCATGTAGTCCTATAAGCCCATAATACAGCATTAACCCTGAGGTCCTACTCATCTTAGTAAGAGCATTTTCTACAATCTTGTTAAAGGCCTCCACCGTACCATTAGCTTGAGGATGGTAGGGAGTGATCTTATGGTGCTGGATCTGAAATTCCTCCGTCAAGGCCTCAATAGTGTGGTTCAGAAAATGTGTGCCTTAATCACTCATCAAGATTGCTGGACATCCAAATCTACTTATGATGTTTTCAAAAATGAACTGTGCAACTGTAGCAGCATCACAATTCCTTACTGCTTTTGCCTCTGCCCACCTGGTGAGGTATTATGTTCTTGTGATGATGTATCTCGCACCAGTTCATTTCCCGGGTGGGTTGATAGGACCCACAAAATCTATAGCCCACTTGTCAAATGCCTGCAACGTAATCTGTGGTCGCAGCGGCATTTCATCTCTCCGCGAAGGTTTTCCTACCCTCTGGCAGATATCACAGCATCTGCAAAACTCCTTAGTGTCTTTCTACAAAGTAGGCCACCATAATCCTACAGCTAGGATATTCTAAGCAGTCGGCTTTCCTATGAAATGACCTCCTGCAGCACCTGAATGTGCTTCTCTGATAATGGCCTCTTTCTCGTGTGGCATAACGCATCTGCGCAAGACTTCTGTTGCTGCCGCAACTTTTCCTCCCCGATTTTTCACTTAAACTCTGGGACCCCTCCTCATCATTTTGCTTGGATTGATTGTTAAAGGCTTGGCCCCTCGAACCTATCTGTTCATCTTGAACTTGAATGCCCGCTATTTTGTTTGCTTCGTTCAGTTTAGTTTGGGTCGTGTGGTCTTTTTAATATCCATAGAACATGAAAATGTTGCCTTAGCAAAGAAAAAATGTTTTTGGCTGATTTTGATCCTTAACGCTGTTGGTTTTCACTTTGGATCAGACCTCTTTCGGAAGATGTTGAACCTCAACTCACCCGCTGTTGCGGCTCCAGGATCAAACTTCTGCCTGATTGGAGTTTCGTCCGACGCCCGATTCATTTGTTTCGATCGCTTGCTCCTAAGTTTCTGATTGCCCGCCGTTGAGGCCGGGAGGATAGAGTCAGCTCCCGATTAGAGTTTCACTCGACGTCTGACTCACTGCTCTTTTCTACCATCTGTGTCACTCAGCCTTTGCATCATCCGCCGTTGCGGGTGGTAGAGAAATCTAGCCTTTGATACCCTCCTCTCCGGCGTCCGATTGCCTTTATTGCCCGTGTTGTGGCTTACCGGGTTCTTATGCTCCTCCGCCATTGCGGCTCCTGAAGCCTTTCCCCATCCGATGCAGAAGTCTGTTCCCGCCCGATCCAAGTATCGCCCGACCGTCGATTTAGTGTTGCCGCGAGTTCTCGCCCGGATGAACCAGGATAGCCCCTTGTGAATTTATTATTATGGTTAGAAATTTTCAATGCCCAATATCTCAGTTTAGTGAATAATACACCAATGTTGTTTGCAGGGAGAATTCCATAGATCACTAAATCAATTCAGAGCGAGGAAAAGGACAAAACAAACAAATGAGAGAGGCACCGACAAGGCATTTTCAGCAGTTACTGTCAGAAGATAAACGCCTGTGGAAATGATGGGGGAAAACGTAATGACCAGAGAGGAAACTGAATCGTGAAGGGTTCTGAAAGATCACACGCTGAGGGAAGCCCAGGGGAGAGGAGTAGTGGTTTAAATAATGAGAAGCCTGACTGAAAAGGGGCTTTTTCCCCTGGAAAAAATTGTAAATGTTTGCTTGTAAGAGGAACTACTTCGTTTTGCAAAAGGAACTGCAATTCTACCTGGTTGGAGAAAGTGAAATGGAATGTATCAATGCGTTTCGATGAATGATGTTGGAGAGGAACTATTTCATTTTCAGCTGCATTTCATTTACTATGAGAATGTTTAATGTCCTGAACCTATGTTATTATTGAATGTTCTTTGGTATTTTCATGATCGTTCCATGTGAGTAATAATGGCATTCATACAGCAATTGGCTACCTGGTTGTTAAATATTTGTGATTGTTCATGTGTCTGAAAGGAGTATCAGCTAACTGCAATTCTTCATACTGCATGTGCAAAAAATTGAATTACTCACTTAAAATTGATGGCTCGCTCCCTAGGGATAGTCTAGATAATTAGTTTGTTTCTTATTGCAATGTGATTTGGTTGCCTGCGGGTCTAAGACGAGAGGTAAGAACCTGCGCATCACATCGTGACCGCCCCTCGCAGTCTAATCACCTTGCACTTAGTTAGGCACGTGCATTTCATCTCTTAAGTTAAAATACAAAAACTCGGTGGACCGGGCCACAACCGGTAAAGCTTTGTTTTTGTTACTTGACTCACGGTAGCCGGACCGCAAACCGGATGGATTCCCTATACCAAACAGTCAGCAGGCTAGTTGGGAACGCTGATTGGGGAGAATCCCTTTCTGTTGTCGCCTGCGAATTTCCAGGCCTCAACAGTTTTTAGCGCTAGAAGGAGGGCCGCCAGTGTATGGCTGGCCGAGGAAACCTGTTTCACAGAGAAAATTCCGCTGGTTACAGTTCTGAAAGTAGTGGACCGCGTAATCCATTTCCAGAAGAAGAAAACAGAGAACATCTATATCCTGTTCGCAACGAGATTGTAAATGATCTAAGAAGACATACCCGTGCTTATGTAAAGAATATTGGAGGGTTGCCAATTATTCCCGAATTACCTAGAAGAGAGTACAAGAAGAAAGACCGTCCTCTAATTGAAGATTCAGTGTTGGTTGGAGACTGGGAAGAGCTTGTGGAAACTGCCTTACAGGAGGTTGAATTGCCTTTGAACCAAATAGGCCTAGACACTCCGTACAGCTCTCCTGTTCACACACCCGTTGGTTCACGTCCTCACACCCCTGCTATTTCACCCCCTCACTCTCCACCCAGACTCATGGCCGGTGTTAACGCCAATCAACCCCCACCTAATCCTCCACCACCCGCATGGAAAGCCAGATCCCCTCTGAATCTGACCCCACCTTTACACAACCTACCCCAAGCTTTGAAAAGTTACTGCCCAAATTTGACCCAAATGAAAGAATCATGGTGGATGATCATCTACAGAGTTTCTACTTGGCATTAGAAGGACTAAGGGATGGGGAGCATGAAGATGTGGTTTGTAGACTATTCCCGCATACCCTCAAAGGAGCTGTGGCCTTGTGGTATTTTGGATTGCCCGCAAATTCTATCCCAGACTGGGATACTTTCGAGAGGATATTCAGAAGTAAGTATGCCGTCCAAAAGACTCACGCTGCCCTCATGAAAGGACTGTGTGCATTGAAGAAAGAGAAAAAAGAAAAGGTGCATAGATTTACACAAAGATTTGCAGCATATCTAAAAAATTTCTCTGAAATAGATAAGCCTTCAGACAAAGTACTGATTGAATACTATACTTCAGCTTTGGGTCCTGATTTAGCCATGTTTGCAAAAGGTAGGGCCAAGCCTACTTTGACAGAGACTTATGAAGAGGCAGAAGTGGTGGAGGCTGAAAGGGAGAGCGTTGAAGATTATCCTAAACAGTCAGGGGAGAAAAGGAAAACCTTACTGTTTACTAAGCCCAAAGAGGAGAAAGCACCAGACTATGAAGGTATGGCCAAAATGGTGCAAAAGCTCTCTAACAAGATCATAGATTTAGAGAAATAAAAAGAAGCACAAAAGTTTTACAGGACATACTATAAGAAAAGAGAAGACAACAATCAGGCCCAACCTCCTCCTCAAAGGAATGCATCCATGAATTTGACAGACATAGGTATGGAAAATTTCTGTACTTTTCATCAGCAGCCTCACTCCAAAAAGAACTATCCGCAATGGATAAATTCCATGACATTGGTCATGAATCAGATGTTGGATTCCAGACTGATAGAAGAAGATGATGAGGAGAGGAAAGAAAGTGCTACTTCCACTTCTACCAAAGAACAGGAGGAAGAGACTATGGCATTATGGAGTTCTGTTTCCGTGCTCGACGCTGAAGAGGAAAATACTCAAGGACGCAAAGGGGTCAGAGAGGCAAACGTGAAAACTAGAAGTAAAGGGACGGTTAGTGATGACAGTATTTTACTCCCAAAGATCAGGAGGCTGCAAAGGAATGTCAGGAAAAAGTTTCAAGACAAGGCCTTGGCTGATCAGATACCAGAATTCACTATTTCCATCCAAGACCCTAGACAGAACAGAACATTGCCTGAGTCAAATCAAGAGAACGTAAGTGCTAGTAAATCTCATCCCACTAGATCACAAATTGAATATGACATTGTTGAAGATTTGAAGAAGGTAAAAGCAAACGTCCGATTGTTCGAAATGTGCAAAGTACCTCAACAGAAAGAAAAACTGCTGAAAGCACTTGAAACGTATGAAGAGAAACTGCCCACTGAAAATCAGCCCCGGGATGAAGAATAAATCGGAGAAGCTAGCACCGGAGGTATGTCTAAAATGAAACATCCACCTTTCCTCCTGACATTTGAAGTTTTCAATCATAACGTGCACAATTGTCTAGTAGACTCAGGGGCGTCAATTAATGTCATGCCCATATCGGTATGCAAGAAAATAAATGGGCAGCCTAAGCCATCCACGTGGAGGGTGGTGCAATTGGACAGGACAGATGTTAAGGTGATTGGTGAAATGGAGGACGTCCTAATCCACCTAGAGTCTGATAGCAGAGTATGCCAAGTTATTAACATCGTAGTGGCTGACATACCAGATGCTTACGGCCTGGTCCTGAGTAGGGATTGGTCAGCTAAGTTAAATGGGTATTTCGCTTCAGATTGGTCACATCTTTGGTTACCGTACAAAGGAAGTCCCAATCAGATCAAAGTTTTGAGAGAACCTTACATGAAGTATAACATCACTCAATTGGATGAGAAGAATGTACCGGTTGAATCTGTACTGGGAAACTATTTTCTTGAACTAGAACTAGGGAATTATCAAGCGGAAGAAGCTAGCAACACATCTGACACTCAGCCTGATCTTCTTCATTTTTCTCAGGCTGATGAGCTTGACTGTAAAATAGTAGATTTAGCTATAGGAGTAAATTCATTTTCAGTAGATAATGCTTTCTGGACTCTATATTTTGATGGCTCAAAGACGTTAGAAGGGTCAGGGGCCGGCTGTGTCCTTATTGATCCACAAAAAAATAAACACTTCCTTTCCTGTAGATTAGAGTTTGAGTGTACTAACAATACAGCCGAATATGAAGCGTTAGTGCAGGGACTCAAGAAAGCGATAGAGCTAGAGGTTAGTAATTTAAAAGTTTTTTGGGACTCAGAAATAGTTGTGAAACAAATAATAAATCAAATACATTGTGTCTCCCCTCACTTGAAAGCTTACCAAAATGAGGTATGGGATTTGCTTAGACATTTTCATGCATTTAACATTATTTCAATCCCAAGGATAAAAAACGCAGCTGCTGATCTTTTAGCTACATCAGCTGCCAGGCTGGTTCCCACTAATAACAAATGCTCTATTGAATTAATTTTCAGGCCTTCAGTACCGGACATGGTCACCAACCTGTGAGTATTTGACGATGATCAGCAGATAATTGAATGCTTGACAAATGGTGAAGTCTTTAAAGGGGCTATCATAGACGATGACGAACATCAGGCTGAAATGAAATACAACAATTTCATTCCCAAAGGAGTCAGGACGCTAGAGAAAATGTTTGACTTGAATGAGAAATTTAGAAGACTCGCTAATGTGAAGACGCACAGCTCAACTCTACAGTTTGAGCTAATTAACTTAGGGACTGAAACGGATCCCAAGGTCGTCAACCTCGGTAAAAGTTGTTCACCCGCGGAAAGGGACAAGTTTCTCAGTATTTTTAAGCAGTACAAGGATGTCTTCGCCTGGACGTATGCAGATTTGAAAACTTACGACACTAGTATTATTAAGCATATTATTCCTATTAAAGCTGGCGTTAAGCCATATCAACAACCGTTAAGAAAAATGCACCCCAAGCTGGAGCCGCTGATTCAAAGCGAGGTGAAGAAATTGCTAGACGCCAGGATCATCTTTAAAGTCAGGCATTCTGAATGGGTGTCAAATCTGGTACCTGTCAGGAAAAAGTTGGGAGAAATAAGACTGTGCGTGGACTTCAGAAACTTAAACTGTGCCTCGGATAAAGACAACTACCCGGTACCTCCCATGGAGCAATTGCTTCAGATGGTTTCTGGTTCTGAGATGTTTTCATTGTTAGATGGTTTCTCTGGCTACAACCAAGTATTGGTATCCGAAGAAGATCGATTGAAGATGACATTCAAAACTAAATGGGGAACTTTCATGTATAGAAGAATGACCTTTGGACTGATTAATGCTGGCGCAACATTTCAGAGAGCGATGGACATGGCTTTTCGTGGATTGATTGGGCAAAGCGTGGTGGTCTACCTGGACGACATCATGATTTTTTCGAAGAAAAGAGGGGAGCACGCATTCCACTTAAAGAAAATCTTTGAACGCTGCAGGAAATATCGTATTTCCCTCAATCCTAAGAAGTGCGTGTTCGCGGTTACTGAAGGTAAGTTACTGGGGCATATAGTTTCGAAGAGAGGTATATCCATAGATCCAGAAAGAATTAAGGCTATTGAGCAAATCCCTATGCCTCATAATAAAAAGGGGATGCAATCCTTCATGGGAACGATAAATTTTGTGCGTAGGTTTGTGCCTGATTTTGCCCAGACTGTTAAACCATTACAGCAGATGGTTAAGAAAAATACACAATTTAAGTGGACTGAAATAGAAAAGAATGCTTTCAGTAAAATCAAGACTGCTGTTGCACATGCGCCCTCTCTGAAAAGTCCAGATTTTGACAAGGATTTTATTATATATACATTTGCGTCCGATGATTCATTGGCAGCCTTACTTACACAAAAGGAAGACGGGGGTGATGAATTCCCAATCTCTTTTATGAGTACCGGGCTACAAGGAGCTGAATTAAACTACCCAGCCATTGACAAACAGGCATACGCAGTATTTAAGGTAGTCAAGCAATTCCGGCCTTATATACTAAAAAATCAAACCAAAGTAACAGTCCATTTCCCAGCCGTAAGATCCCTTCTCATTCAAAAGGAATTGGGAGAAAGAAGGGGCAACTGGATGACAACCCTTCAAGAATACGACTTGGAATTCAAACCAGCCACTATAGTGAAAGGTCAAGGGTTATGCAAGTTGATGACTGGAAGCAGTAATGATGAAGAAAAAGCATGGGATGATGAAGCTGAGTTGCATGTAATGGATGTTTGTCCTTTATTTACAGCTCCTGAATCTTGGTATAGAGACCTTGTAAATTACCTGCAGTCAGGGGTGTTGCCTGAACATTGGAGTTCCAAACAAAGAAGAGCTTTGCATCTAAATTTAGCTTCCTACCAACTCGTAGAAGGAATATTATTCCGAAGAAACTATGATGGAGTCCTTCTAAGATGCTTGGAAAGAGATGACGCTGAGAAAGTAATGTCTGAATTACACGATGGCCCGGCCGGCGGACATTATTCAGGAGACACTACAGCCCACAAAATCCTTAGGGCTGGTTACTATTGGCCAACGCTCTTCCAGGATGCACATGTGCACGTCAGAAAATGTGATACTTGCCAAAGATGTGGTGGAAGACAACCTAGAGTAGCAGCACCTCTAAAGCCTGTAATGATTACGGAGCCTTTTGAGCAATGGGGAATAGACATCATTGGAGAAATAAAGCCGAATTCCTCCCTGCTACACAGGTATATTCTTACTGCAACTGATTATTTCACCCGCTGGGTCGAAGCTATCCCCTTGCGCAAGATAAATGAAGACGAAGTCATCATTTTTCTACAAGATCATATCATGACCACGTTTGGGGTTCCAAGTTCATTAGTTTTTGATAATGCTAAGTACTTTTCTTCCATTAAGATTACTACATTTGCTCATGAGAAAGGTATAAAATTACACTATTCTGCTAACTATTATCCACAAGGGAATGGCCTGGATGAATCCTCAAATAAAAACCTCATTAGAATCCTGAAAAATACTGTCATAGAAAACCAACGAAGTTCGCACTCAGCCTTACCCAATGCCTTGTGGGCTGACAGAGTCACCCCCAAGTCTGCAATAGGAGTGTCACCCTTTACCCTTGTACCCTTGTATATGGTAAGGAAGCCATCTTTCCCCCCAACATCATGCTCCCATCTTCCATACTAGCTCAGGAGTCTAGGGGGTCGGATGATGAGGTTCTCCAAATAAGAATATACAATCTCCTGAAAGCAGAGGAGGCCCGATCCAAAGCTAGAGAGAGTTTCCAACAGCAGCAGGAGGTAGTGAAGAGATGGTTTGACAAACATAAAGCTGGGAAAAAGGACCTGGAAGTAGGAGACCTTGTTCTCAAATGGGATCACCCCCACGATGAGAAAGGGAAGCACACTAAGTTCCAACAGCTGTGGGTAGGTCCGTTTCAAATCACTGCTAAGCTTGGTCCTGCTACTTATATGTTACAGGATTTACAAGGATGGGAGGAGAACCTGCCAGTTAATGGTCTGGTTCTCAAACCTTATTTTTCTTAAGTTGTTTTTGAGATTTCTGACTTGTACATAAATAAGCTGTGTTGAGTTATGCTTTCATTTGTTTTAAGTTGAGTCTTTGTTTTCAATAAAGGTGGTTAACTCGTGGTTATGTGGGGAACCCCAAATTTCTGGAAATGGTAAACATTTGTTGAATAGTTAGACTGTGGGTTCCATATGAATTCATTCCACCAAATAGTCTCTCGAAACCCTTGTGTGCATTGAGGTCTAGCTTGAACCCCTGTAGGGTCAATCAGATTCAAAAGTCTGGAATACTATGCTGAGGCTCCGCGCACTTTACACTTAAAAGTATAAGGGGCGATGATAGGGGACCCACGGAGAAGAGCAAGATGAACAGAGTGTTAATATAAATGATCCCATGCCAGGAAATGAATGCCAGAAAGAAGATAAGAGTCAAAATTCCTATGAAAACATCATGCTTCAAAGCTAAATCTAAAGCATAAAGTACTAATTTGCCAATGATCCTCTCCATCCGTGAGCCAAAACTTTAAGCACATCGCTCACACAAAAGGGCACTATGGGATAGAGGATCCTGAATTAAAATTCAGTAAGAAAGGCACGTGTGAAGACTCGCATTAAAAGGGGACAAAACCCAAAATCATAAAAGTTGCTAAAACGGCATGGGAGTGAGGAACAAATGAACGTTTCTGTCCATCACCTGCTACAATCCTGTGGTGTCCAATGTCGTCGGCTACCTGAAAACAAAATTAATAATGAACTCATATTTTGGCCTCAGCAGAGTTATCCGGACTCTAAAATCTTGACTTTCATCGCCCAAACTGGACTGATATCAATGATTAAGGTACACACTTCTGTTATTGAGAAATCTGTACAGCTGGAAGAGTTCAATGGATACATTTGTTCTGGAACAGTCTGCCATTCAAGAAAGAAATCACCCAGAGATCTAGGTTCACCAGGAAATCGCCAGTTGTTGCTGCCGCAACTTTTCCTCCCCGATTTTTCACTTAAACTCTGGGACCCCTCCTCATCATTTTGCTTGGATTGATTGTTAAAGGCTTGGCCCCTCGAACCTATCTGTTCATCTTGAAGTTGAATTCCCGCTATTTTGTTTGCTTCGTTCAGTTTAGTTTGGGTCGTGTGGTCTGTTTAATACCCATAGAACATGAAAATGTTGCCTTAGCAAAGAAAAAATGTTTTTGGCTGATTTTGATCCTTAACGCTGCTGGTTTTCACTTTGGATCGGACCTCTTTCGAAAGATGCTGAACCTCAACTCACCCGCCGTTGCGGCTCCAGGATCAAACTTCCGCCCGATTGGAGTTTTGTCCGACGCCCGATTCGTTTGTTTCAATCGCTTGCTCCTAAGTTTCTGATTGCCCGCCATTGCGGCTGGGACGATAGAGTAAAATCCCGATTAGAGTTTCACCCGACGTCTGACTCACTTCTCTTTTCTCCCATCCACGTCACTCAGCCTTTGCATCATCCGCTGTTGCGGGTGGTAGAGAAATCTAGCCTCCGATACCCTCCTCTCCGGTGTTCGATTGCCTTTATCGCCCGTGTTGTGGCTTACCGGGTTCTTATGCTCCTCCGCCATTGCAGCTCCTGAAGCCTTTCCCCATCTGATGCAGAAGTCTGTTCCCGCCCGATCCAAGTATCGCCTGACCGCCGATTTAGTGTTGCCGCGAATTCTCGCCCGGATGAACCAGGCTAGCCCCTTGTGAATTTATTATTATGGTTAGAAATTTTCAATGCCCAATATCTCAGTTTAGTGAATAATACACCAATGTTGTCTACAGGGAGAATTCCATAGATCACTGAAGCAATTCAGAGCGAGGAAAAGGACAAAACAAACAAATGAGAGAGGCACCGACAAGGCATTTTCAGCAGTTACTGTCAGAAGATAAACGCCTGTGGAAATAATGGGGGAAAACGTAACGACTAGAGAGGAAACTGAATCGTGAAGGGTTCTGAAAGATCACACACTGAGGGCAGCCCAGGAGAGAGGAGTGGTGGTTTAAATAATGAGAAGCCTGACTGAAAAGGGGCTTTTTCCCCTGGAAAAAATTGTAAATGTTTGCTTGTAAGAGGAACTACTTCGTTTTGCAAAAGGAACTGCAATTCTACCTGGTTGGAGAAAGTGAAATGGAATGTATCAATGTGTTTCGATGAATGATGTTGGAGAGGAACTATTTCATTTTCAGCTGCATTTCATTTACTATGAGAATGTTTAATGTCCTGAACCTATGTTCTTATTGAATGTTCTTTGGTATTTTCATGATCGTTCCATGTGAGTAATAATGGCATTCATACAACAATTGGCTGCCTGGTTGTTAAATATTTGTGATTGTTCATGTGTCTAAAAGGAGTATCAGCTAACTGTAATTCTTCATACTGCATGTGCAAAAAATTGAATTACTCACTTAAAATTAATGGTTCGCACCCTAGGGATAGTCTAGATAATTAGTTTGTTTCTTATTGCAATGTGATTTGGTTTCCCGCGGGTCTAAGACGAGAGGTAAGAACCTGCGCATCACATCGTGACCGCCCCTCGCAGTCTAATCACCTTGCACTTAGTTAGGCACGTGCATTTCATCTGTTAAGTTAAAATACAAAAACTCGGTGGACCAGGCCGCAACCGATAAAGCTTTGTTTTTGTTACTTGACTCACGGTAGCCGGACCGCAAACCGGACGGATTCCCTATACCAAACAGTCAGCGGGCTAGTTGGGAACGTTGATTGGGGAGAATCCCTTTCTGTTGTCGCCTGCGAATTTCCAAGCCTCAACAACTTCATTTGGACCTAACTTATATAAATGTCCTGTGATCAAAGTGAAGTCTGCTGCTCTAACAACTAACTGTTTCTTCTGCTGTTTAGTAAACTCAATAGGTTCCCACCCTGTAGTGACAAAGTGAATAATATCATCGTAATACTCGTCTACGATCTGGATAGAAAACAATTGCGCATATGGAAAATTGTCCTCTAAATTACTTGTTTCTTCGCCTAAATATATCCGTGACAGATGATCAGGTCCGGCATTTAATTTTCCTTGTTTTACAATAATTTCAAAATCATACTCTTGAAATAAGAGTAACCATCTACAGATCCTTCCTCCTAATAATGGTTTATTGACCAAGTAATTTAAAGCAGAATGGTCAGTGAACATCTTGAATGGGGCACCCAATAGGTAGTGCTTGAACTTCTGTAGAGCATACACCATAGCTAATCCTTCTCTTTCTATAGTGGTCTAGTTCTTTTCCGCAGTAGATAGCTTTCTGATTAAGTACGCGATAGGGCGATCGATACCCCCTTCTCCTAGTTGGGTTAAGACAATCCCCAGTGCGATGCCAGATGCATCCACATGTACATGAAATGGCTTGTTCCAATCTAGGAATACTAAGATGGGTGCTGTAACCATCTTCTCTTTAAGTGTGTCTAAACCTTGCTAGCATTCCTCATTCCATAGGAATTTCACTTCTTTCTTTAACAGCTTTTCCATAGGTGATGTGATCTTTGCATAACCTTTGATGAATTTTCTATAGTACCCGGTATGATCGAGCACTGTCCTCAATTGCTTAACTAAGTTGGGTACTGGAAGATTAACAATGATGGAAATATTTGTAGGATCTACCATCAAGCCTTGTCTGCAAACAATACGACCCAAAAAAATACCAAATGGCGCACATAATATACATTTCTTCAAGTTAAGAGAAATATGATATTGCCTACATTTCTCTAACATGAGCCTTAAATCTCTTGTATGCTTGTCGATTAATCCAAATATAGTCCAATCATCAAAATAGACTTCTAAGAATTTATGGATGTATTCCTTAAATACAGCAACTACTACTCTAGAAAAGATAGCTGGTGCATTTTTAAGACCAAAGGGCATTACCGTGTACTGTAATGAGCCCCATTCTATCACAAAAGTGGTCTTATGTTGATCCTCTGAATGTATTCTGATCTGGTGATAGCCTGAAAAGCCATCAGTGAAGGAGTAGACTTCCTGTCCTCCCACATTGTCTAAAACTTCATCAGTAAAAGGTGTCAAAAATGGGTCATGAAGTGATGCATCATTGAGTTTGCGCAAATCGACACAAATCATGATTTTTCCTTTGGTTTTATTTTCCTGCATGACCATGGGACTAACCCATTCGCTCTATTATATAGGTTCAACGATGCCTGCTGCTAGCATCTTATCAATTTCATCCTTAACTTTTTCTTTATAGCGATGATTCAATCTATATGGACGCTGCTTAATTGGCCTAGCATCCTCTTTCCATGGTATGCGCATGACTCCCAAATCTCCTACTATTCCCTTCATCTCTGTGAACTTAGTGGGAAATAGGTCCTGATAGTCATGTAAGAGATCTGCGATATGTCTTACTATTTCATCATCCCAATAGTGTCCAATAGAGGCAAACTTTGGTTCTGTTTCTATGCCAATATTGATCTTTTTAATCTTGATAGGTTCTGTGATAGTAGGAATTTCTAGTCTCGGCCCATCAATGTCACGAGTCCCTTCTAACTCAGGAATGTTGACACTACGAGGATTCTCATCCTCATCATCTGGCTTTGCAGTGAAGTTGTAACATTCTAGCGCATGTTCAAACTGTCTGGCCCAATCAGGCTGAGCAGGCACTGATAGGGTACATTCGTCAAATATCTTAGTCTTTATTACATCTAGAGCTTGATCAATGCTTGGATACTCAGATTCAAAAGTGAAAGTGATTAGGAAGCTGTCTATCATAAGTGGCCATGTGATGGTTCCTCTGCACAACTTTGTCTTAGTGTGCCAATTCCTTGGAATTGTGTCTAAAGTGTGAATGAATAGGTGAACCCATTCATCCTCTGGAATATCTGACCAACTATGTTTGCAAATATGAATATGTGACCTGGGGTCACTCTCTCCCGTGTATTTCTATTGTAAAGGCTCCTTGTCATTAGAAAATTTGATCGCCATCAGTCTCTTAAGATCATCCCATGATGCGATATGTTCTTTATGTGCATGCCACCATCTTGCAGGTGTGGCTTTTACTGCGAGATCCATAGTTGTCATCCTCTGCTCCTGAGGAATTTCTTGCTCAAACTGCTGTAAAAAGTCATTGACGTTCGCTAAGCCATGAAACGGTGGAATGTCAATAATCTCTGCGACGATCCATCGCAGTGACTTAGTCATAAATGCACATCTGCGAGCTGAGACTTCGTAAAGTCTATTCTGCCAATTTTCTAAACCAACCTCTGAATCTGATGCGCATGAGTTGTCACATCGCCAATTGATATTTCCTTCTGCGGTAGGGTTTATGTAATCACTCTGATTAGCACTCATCTAATAAAGGATTTCCATGTTGCGCACCTCCTCCTCTGCTCTGATAGGTTCAATGTAGCGAGGACCCTGGAAAGGATCCAACGGTGCAATGACCCGGATCTGACATATTACCAAAAATCACTTTAAGAGTACCTTTGGATCAGCCTACCTTAACTCAAAAAAGACTAAGTTAAAACTAGCTAAACAATTGAAAAAGGAACCAAGGCAAGCAAGTTTTACTTGGGATATTGGATTGCTGTTTGTGCAGCCAATGAAATATGCACTGAAGGATGGATTTAATATTTTTAACACATAAAATGAAATCTAGAGCATGCAAGCTACTGATTTTCTTTAACTTGTCATGCAAAACAGACGATTTCCTTATGCTAGATCTAGAATGCTTAATGATACTTTTTAGAATTAAGATCTAGACTATGAGATTTGAAATAGAAGATCTATGTAAATTTTACTTTGATATAACAGATCCAAATGATAACAAATCTTTCGAACACAGTAACCATGTAATAAAATTGATTGTTTTAAAGAAAATAGAAGAAGAGGAGAGAAGGTCGGCTCGTTGCTTGAATGTAACAAGCTGAAAGGAAGCCCTTTTGTGGAGCGTTGAGGGATAGAGTTTTGAGCTTATTGGATAAGGAATGGCGTCAATATTGATCCACAACTTCATCCAATTGGGAACTTGCAACTAAATAACACAAGCCTACATAACACCTCGTGAGATCTAGATATAGATGTATAAAGCAACAAGAATGAAAGATCATGCAAAAATAATCTTATTTAAGCATATAACTGAAATTCTTGAGAATAAGTAATATGAATAAACAAGAGAAAGTAATCTAACTTGCCTATTTTACACCCTTACTTGATTCAACTGAATCCTTGAAGCCAGAAAACAAAAGTAGGACAGAAATTGGAAAGAAATTACAATTACCACATTAGCAGCATGACGATGGGAATCCACACAAACCCATGCACTGCACGGTATAGCCTCCAAATCTTCTTTATTCACAACAAAAATATAGCAGTATTACAATGGAAACATCTCCTTAATCTAACTCTAACTATCTTGGAAGAGGCATCATGAGCCTTATTTATACAAAAAATAGGAGATCCAGCCCAGGGGGGCGCAAATCCCAAGGAGACAAACCACTACAGTTGAAGGAGAGTCAATCAATGCTGATGTGAAGCTTAACTAAGCCTACTTGTCAATCGAGGGGCTAATTGAGCTAACACATCAACCCACATACTGACACATGAATCCACAGAGCTTCTAGGAGAGCCCACATGTGTGGAGGAGAGAGAGAGAGGGCGTAATCCCCCATAAAGGATGCTGAAGATCAACTCTGGATCTGTCCAGATCACCTCCTTTAGTCAAGGATTTGTTAGATCCAGTCAATCTGGTTCAGATATGACTGATTTCAATCAAATCGACTGAGAATCCACTGATCTAGGATTTTGGATTTGCTCCATCATTCATCAATTTATTAATTAAAATAATCAATAATTGATTTTTTGGGTTTTTTCGACTTGAGTGATGGAAAATCATTCAAAACCTGAAAAAAGTGGGTCCATGGGTTTACATGGTGCTCTTAGCTTGAAAATGAGCACCTACATGACTGAAACGGATTATTTGGCCCACTTTTATTAAAAAACCAAAATTTCCAATTAAACTATAAAAAAATAGCCTAAGTTTTTGGAAAAAATTAAATTTTAATAAAAAACACTGAAAAAATTAAAAAATTAAAAATGTTTGAAAAAAACCTAGGGGGACTTAGACATGTTCATATGACTCAACCATGATGCCTAGCATGTTTATACATAGACACATAGACTCTAATAAACTCAATTGGCCTAAATGCCAAGTCGACCACCCCAACTTTGGAGGTATGGAGTGAAAAACTCAAAAATTATCAGTCGTTTATTCAACAACCAATAATAACCAAGGGAAAAAACACCCTGGGATGATTAGATTGAAAAATAAAGTCTAAGAGATCGAGTCTTTTACAGACATTATCATGCTAGAACATTTATTACAATTCCCCCATGTGGTATGAACATGTGATATAATACAACAAAGCTTCCTAGAAGTAAGAATGGAGGTCTTTTGAAGTCCGAACAAATTATCCTTGTTCGGTTCACCAGGATCACTTGATAAAAAAACCACAAAATATAACTTAGGTGGTAACAGTCATCCTGTAGATTCCCTTGTAGTTTCTGTCTGGCCACTAAATAAGAGGGAATCGACATGTTAGACCCAACCAGCTTAGGCCATAGGACACCATGCATTTAACATATCTAGGTAATCTAGATAGGGAATATTTAAAATTTTCAAAATATAGCAGATCTTTTCCCCTTAGGGCTATAGGGGAAAGGTCTCATCTTTGTCTGCTTCCTTTGAGAGCAATGTCCTGCTACCGAGATATCATATCAACACAGGTAGAGATAATATTTTATTGAAATATAGCCAACTGATTGAATTTATCTAGAAATGTAAGGTTTCTCTTATGCCTAGCAATCAAAACAAGAGGGGCTCTAGGTTCTCCCTGAATCCAAAAGGTGGAGTTTTCCTCATTTCTACGGATAGTCTATGAGGCACTTAATCAATGCACATGATTATTGACAAAATAAGTAAATGAGCTTAAATGAATATCACCAATATGGGGAAATGGATTATCTTGAGTGTCCATCATGCATGCCCTATCATGCAGATACAATTCACACAACAAATTCTGTTACAAAAATCACTCTAGGTGAAAGTTTCCAAAAATTGAGAAGGTGTTACAATCTACCAGGGTCTTCCTTCCTTCAAATCCTTAATTTGCATCAAAATCATTTGATCAAATAGAAATACAGGGTAGGAAGAGGAGGGGGCTCTGCAACTCAATAAATCATGAGTTAAAGTGAGCATCTATTCTTTATTCTTCTCCATAGCCTCATATTTCAACTCTTTTAACTTCTCCCACATCTCTTCCCATCGAATATTTTGAAATAAAATATGCTCATCCCATTGTTCCCTTAACTATTGAATGACATTTTATGCTCAGTAAGGGAAATCATACCTTTATCAAAATGGCTTGCATGACGCTTCCATCTACTTTCTTCAATCTTTAAAAGTGTTACCTATTCTATTCCTTGAATTTCTGCAACCTCCACATGTGTTGCTGCTTCTTATGTTTCAGCATCTCAAATATGGTCCGTTTTTTCCTCCTCCTCAGTTTGAACTGCTACTTCCTTTGTTTCAGTAGTTTCAGCCTAAGTCTGAATTGCCATTTCATGTGTTTTAGCATTTTCAGCCTTAGTCTAAACTACCATTTCGTGCATTTCAGTAGTTTCAGTATGGATTGATGTTTCAACAAATATTTTCAGAAGCACTAGTTCTTGTGTGATAGTGTATGATTCTTTCAATTCCATCGAAGAAGTTTCAGCAACCAAATTTGAAGACATTGGTTCTTGTGTCACAATGTCATGTTCTATTTCCATATTTTTAGGCTACTGGACTTCTTCCTGCACAATCTCTATGTCCCTTGACTATTGCTCCTGCACAATATGCACTTGCACAATCTCTGTGTCACCTAAATTTTTCTCTCGGTCTGGAAGTGAATTAAATTATCCAATATTTCTCCCAGAATGAAGCAATTCATTATTTTCTAAGGATTGAGGCTGCAATTCCTCGTATACATGTAACCCCTACTCAGGAACCAAATTTTCTTCCAACCTTGTTTCTTCTACTGGTTCTTCATTCAATGTCTCATTTACTCCTTGGCTTGAATGTGCCAACCTCCAGGATGCTATTTCAATTTGATCAACTTTATATCCTACCAATTTAAACAAGACTCCACATTCAGGACATATAAGCTCTTATTTTTCCTGGCAGGAAAGTGGATCTTTAAACTGAATAACAACTTCAGCCAAAGTGTCCAGGCCTTGTTTTTCTTGCTTTTTTCTTGTCTCCTTTCACCTTTCCTCTTCTTCCCTGAGTGCTCGAGCATATTACTTCAGCAAGTCATTTTCATATTGCAACATTTATAACTAGTGCAACATAGGTTCTTGGGTAGTAGTGGCCACCATAGGTGAATTTCCCACTAGTTCGTGTGTTTCAGTGGGTACCCTAGGTGTTAAAATGGGAATTTCAATCATTTCCCTTTCTGTTTTCCAAGAGGCCCTGGTTCTTCTTCTTCCAATTCCAATAGGTTCTTGTGTATTAGTGGCATCCATTGGTGAATTACCCATTGGTTCTTATGTTTCAGTGGGTAACATGGAAATTTCATTATTTACCACTTTTGTTGTTCGGGAATCCCTAGATCTTCTTTTTATGGATGATTATCCCTATGTTTCAGCAGGTTCTTCTGTGGCAGTGGAAACCATCGATAAAATACCTACTGGTTCTTGTATTTCAGTGGGAAAAATGGGAATCTCAATGCTTACCACTTTTTCAGTCCAGGAATCCGTAGTTCTCCTCCTCCTGGATGATTATCCCCCAACACTTGATCTTTTCCTCTTCTTGTTTGGTGTGAGAAGGGTAGAGACTTCCCCACTTCCTACTAAAGGTACCTTCTTCTCAATTACAGTTCTTTTGATTTCGAAGGAGGTTTCGATCTCGACCACTTGAGGCCCTATTTCCTCATTTTTTTCAGTCCTTCTTTTCCTGCTACATTCATAGCTCCAGCTTCCAATTTCATTGCTTCTACAACTATTTCCCTTTTTATTTCTTTGTTGTTGCTCGTTCATTTTCTTTTGTTACTCCAATCATTCCCCCCATTGGACTATCTTCTATTGCAGCTCCATTTTCTTTTGTTACACCAATCATTCCCTGCATAGGACTATCTACTGTTGTAGCTCCCCCAGAATTTTCCTCTTGTTCATCTTCAAATTCCTCCAATTATTCATCCCTCCCCACAGCCGAATCTTAGGAGCTCTGTTCAACTTCTCTACCTCCAATGTTTGCTACTGTAGGGACCTGTTGCACCGCAACTCCAACAAACTGTTCCCATGTTAAATTATTTTGTGCCAAACGTCATTGCACCAATAATTTAATAAACCTATGATTTGTGAGAGAAGAGAGTGGGTTTATAGAGATATTATCATAATGTGCCATGTTTTGTAAGGTTTCTGATAGATAAAAGGGAATATTGATAAGTCTCTAATGGCGTAAATGAGACAATAAGACAAAATCATAAATATAAACAACCTTATATCTTCCTTCACAGGTAATGTACCTTTTCAGGAAGGTTGCGCCTTTGTCCCACGGTCTAGGGAGTGTCCCCAGTGCCACTCATCTAGCCCTTCCCTCCACTTGTTCCCCTGGTGCTAGAATTTCTTCACTTTCTCTCAAATTGTGCTCTTCCTACAAAACCACCATTCCCCAGTTCGAGGCAGTCCTGTGACCTCTACTACAACTTGTTCTGATGCATCTATCCTCAATCCTCTTATTTCTAAGTATTCTCCAGTAAGCTTCAAGGAAAAATGGAGTGTTTCTTCCTCATGGAATTTGTTCAATATTTGGAAATAACAAATCCATCCAGCTTCACAAAAAATTTCATAGACCTCTCTGTTTGCAGATAGAACGTCTAGATTGTTGGGTTCATACCTGATTGGAGGACCCATAATGCGTTCTCTTTACTGGATTTGATAGATAGGTATAGTAACTGACATAATCGATCATTCAAGTTGTAGCAGGTATACAATAACCAGATAGCAGGGGTTCATATGGGTTTTGTGAAGTTCTTGGAAAAATTAGAAACAAGATGTGTTGTAGATTATTGGAGATAGGGAGAAAATTTGTCTGAAAGTATAGACGAGATGATTTGAAAGGAATGTTAAATAATTATGGAGTACTTTCAACAGTTGAAAAGGTATAATCATTATTATTACATCATTAAATACTTGATTATACTTAGAATCAGAATCCATACTTGATCATTGTTACTCGAGCCATCAATTCCCCGGTATGATTCAAACTTTCGATGCCAAATAATCACGAGAAAGAGGATTTTACATGCACAATTAACGATAAATATGTCATCAATAATTAAATAGGAGGAGCACGTTCATATCAGCATTGATTTCCTAAATGTGTAGACAAAGTGTAAACGATCTCATCATGAAACATTGAGATTCAGTTGGAAAACTTCCCCAAACGTGGTGAATTTTCCTTGAGATTTTCAGCGACAATGTTGGCACAAAAGTTGGTAGAAAAATAGCGGTGTTGCAGTAGGGTTAAGACAAAAACAACAGAAAAATTAGTGGTGTTGCAATAGAGTTTGGACAAAAATTATGAAAAAATTAGCTGTGTGCAGTGGAGTTTGGCAAAAAACGACGAAAAAATTAGCGGTGTTTGGCCAAAAATAGCGGGTTTGCAGCGGGATTTGGCCAAAAATAGCGGAGTTACAGTAATATTTGGCCAAAAATAGTCAATTTGTAGCGGATAAAGATTAAGCACTTTAACAAGATTTTCACTTAATTTTTTTTGATATGGTTCATTAAAAATAAGTTTCCCATCAAAGATCTGCAATATTATCCATACATTCATTCAAGGAGTCTTATCAATGAAGAGGGATCATCCATGGTTCTAGAATTTATTGGCCCATTGCAACTGATTCTCTTTTCCTCAACCTTCTCATGAATATGTGTTCACAATTCGCAGATAAACATACCTTTTCATAGAAAAAAGAAAATAAAAAGAAACTAAAAGTACATAGAAAAAATTAAACAAGCTTATTTATATACATGTTTTTTGGAATTTGCAACTGACTTAAAAAGTTTTAGAACCAGGGGAAGAACCCTGCTCCTGTATGAGTTGATAGTCTGGATCAACTACGACCTATGAAATAAATGCATCCTTCAAGATCAGTTTATGATAAATCCATAATCGATGGCCATTGGAAAACAAAGGTGTATGATTTTCATCAATGGTGGTCAACCGAATGGTTCCATTATCAAATATCAGATATATTCTATAAGGTCCCAGCCATCTCATGTGTATCTTGCCTTTAAAATCCCTTTTAAACCATGAATCATATAGTGAATCCCAATCTCCTTCACTAAACATCTTCTTCTTGATAAATTTATCATGCCATTTGGAGCACTGTTGTTGAATTAAAGTTGTATGATGAAGAGAAGCAGTGCTCTTTTCATCTAGATCATTTAGTTGATTCAGTGGATTTTTCTAAGCCTTCATTAAATCCAAGTTTGCTTCCATGACTATTATGAGAGTTTAATTTCAAATTCAATAAGAAAAACAACACTCTTATCATACACCAATTCCTATGGGGAGAATCCTATGGTGTGATGCCATGTTGTATGGTAGGCCCATAATGCTTCCGGAAGCCTATCATGCCAATCCTTGCAATTAATCTTCACCGTTTTTGTGAGGATTGAATCGATCACCTTGTTCGTTCTTTCCACCTGCCCATTTTCATGTGGACGATATGGAGAGGTGAATCAATGGTAAATGTGATACTTCAGAAATAGGGACTCCATATTTTGGGACATAAACTTTGGTCCTCCATCTGTCACAATTTTCTTGGGTACTCCAAAGTAGGTGAAGATATCTGCCTATAAAAATTTTATTACATCCTAATCATTGGCCTTTACAAAGGACAAAATGTCTACCCACTTGGTAATATAGGTAGTGCAAACCAAAATGTAAAACTTTTATCTTGATGGAGGGTTGATAGGCCCTACAAAATATAGGGCCCATCTATCAAAGGGTTCAACCACCAACTGTGGCTGAAGTGGCATCTCATATGATATGTTTGGGTGACCAATTCTCTAGAAGCTATCACAGGCCTAAACATTTTTTCTTGTGTCCTAAAATATAGTTGGCTATGTTGGGGCGTGCACCTTAACGGTCCCTAATTTTGGTAACTCCACGGTTTTTGTGGAAGTTTGTAAGCGGAGTTGTGACTTAAAATAGTCTTAGGGGTGTTGGGGTTGATTAAAAGACTTCTTTTTGTAATAAACCCATGGTTTAAGTTCAGGTTTTAGGGTTTGGGATGCCCATGGTTTAAGCCCATGGTTTTGTAATAAGTGCACTATAAATAAGCACTCTTGTAAAGAAGTCAGTTTAGGCTTTTGAGGTAAGATGAATTGATGCGAAGCTAAGGCTTGTTTTCTAAGAAAGGTTAAGTCCTAGCTGTGTGCATGGATGACCTCTGCAGCTGTGTGCGTAGAGGGTTTTCGGTGATTAAGAAATATATGTAGCTTAGTGCGCAGCTTTGAGGAATTGAAGAGATCTGCAACTTAGTGCACAACTTTGAGGAATTGAAGGGATCTACAACTGAGTGCGCAGATCAAAACTGTGGTTTTTGTAAAGAGTTGAATAAAACATAGTTCTATGGATGTAGCCCCTAAAATGGGGGTGAACCACATTATATCTTGTGTTGTGGTTCTTTTGTGTTGTTGTTATGTCTTTTATGCATTGATAAATATATAACTGATAAGTAAGATCACTGCTAAATACTATCTTCATTGTGAATTCCCAGTAAAGGAAACTATTTGTTTATCTAACCGCGAAGCTAATTAAGTGAATGTCAAGCTCTATATTTTATGATTATCATTTGTTAGAAGCTAAAACTACAGTAATATCCCTCTTCTACTTGCAGAAACCTGATTCTGTGGCACCCCATAGCTGTTTCGGGTGAGACTGCAACCTGTTCGCAGGTTGTTGCCGAAAGGGCCAACACTGTGGGTCTTTTGTTGGTGTGAAGACAAAAGTATAGAACTCGGGTCGGCCTTAATCCCAAAAAATTGGTTCTGTTGCCGGTTGAACTCAGTATCTTTTCAAGAGGGATTTACGTCGTACCTCGAGGGCTATGTTTTAGAGACCCTTAGTGAAAGAAATCGGTGATTGGATTGAAGAGACTTATCTAAACTTTGCTGTACAAGAGAACAAATATCCGTGTCGTAGTTCAAACGAATTTTTACAAAGGTACGTTTTTCTGATGTTTATGAAATTTGCTTTGGTAGTATCCACATAGAGTTGCACTAGTGGTTATCCAGGTTAAGAGAGAGAAGGACGAAATTCCAAGAAGGTCAATTTCCTGATTGGACCCCCGCAAGAATTAATATATTGAAAAGGGTGAACAATGAGATATCCCGAGCTGTTTATTTCTGGACAACGTGAACCCTTGAAGCATTTGTGACGAAGTTCACCATTGACACAAGTACATCCTTCAGTGAAGCCAAATGACAGTTCTTCAAAGGACCAAGGGGTAAGTACTTGAATACATTTAGTTTGAGAATTAAAATGCTATTGGCTGAAAAAGGTATATTGCTTATTGAATCAAACTGTTAGATTTAGTATTACTAACCTATGTTTGCAAGTGAAAGTACCTTCTATGAGCAAAGTGGTTTGCTGCGAAGTGGCAAAAGGTACAAGAGAAATTTTGAGTCCTATACCCTAGGTCAGAATACCGAGTCTAACCCCGTCAGTTCAGCAGCCTCAGAGCTCGAAGAAACCCCTTCTGTTGGAAATCCTCCGGTAACCCTGCAGCGAAGACCTATTATCCTTGAGAACTCATCATAGTCTTAAATTAACCCTAGCCTGAGTATTCCTATCGTAGGTCAGTCCACCCCAGTAAGTTCCCTCCTGCCTACTACCAGTCCCCCTCCCCCCCCCCCCCCCTAGATCCACCATGGCCCATATGAATGACGACATTAAGCTCCCTGTTTTCAAAGGAACTGGATCAGAGGATCCAGAATAGTTCTGGTTCTTATGTGAAGCAGTGTGGACTGCTAAGAACATTACGGATCAAGATACAAAAAGAGTGCAGTTGGTTACTTCTTTTAGAGACCGCGCTTTGACCTGGTTCATGAAGTTTTTCAGCACTTAGAACCATGTCTTGGCTGATATAAAAGCAGAAATGATAAAGGAATTTAAGAAGCCTAAATCAGAGTCGCAGTGTATCACTGAGCTAAAGGAAATTCAGCAGAGGCGAGGATAATCGGTGTGGAACTTTGATCAGAGGTTCAAAGTTCTGATAGATCAATTCAGTTTCACTATTGGACCAGCGCAACATAAGGAATGGTTCATTGCAGCTTTGTTACCGCACATCAGCACTCCACTCATGCAACAGAAGGTTGCGGATCAGCAGGAGGCTTTGGAAATCTCTATGAAGCTTGAAACAACCCTTGTCAAAGATAATTCTGGTATCGCTCAAATACAAGCACAATTGGCAGTGATGGCTCTGGAGCTTCGTGATATGAAAAAAGGGAAATCCAGTCGCGAAGAGGTTTGGTGCACATGATGTCGGACAAAGGGTCATGACAAGGAACATTGTCCTGCGGTAAGAAATTACCTGAATTCTGGTGCACCAAACCCGTTCAACCCTAGTGTTCTATATTGTGAGCTCTGTAGGACAACTGGCCAGCATCGATCTGAAGACTTCTATCTTCTGCAGCGGTATGTACAAGTCCCTAAGAACCCTTATTGCAAGTTCTGTAAGTTAGTGGAACACAACGAAGATGAGTGCCACAGCTTTGACCTCATGAGAGAACGAACTTATGATGCTTATCAGGTACAAAACGATGGCTAAGGCAATGATGGATATGGTTACCATGGTAGTACATCAGGTCGAGGAACTTTTGGAGGTTTTGGTCGTGGTGGTATGGCTAGCAGAGGACGATGCCAGGTTGTGTACTATAACTGTAACCAGGCAGGACATCTAGCTAGAGATTGGAGGAACCCAACTACGACATGTCGATATTGCAGAGCTATCGACCATGTGATTAAGCAATCCCCGCAGCTCATAGCCAAGATTCAAGAAAGAAATAGTGCCCCTACTCAGAATATTCAGCTGATTGCTGTGGAGCAACGACCTGTCCCAGCCATCAATGTTTTTACCAGGAGTGGAGTTACGACGGAAGTGCTGAACAAGAAGAAACAGCCTGTCGACGCTTGGGTTCATATGGCCCCAAAAAAAATTCCATAATTTGATGTCGAAAGAGAAAAAGAGACATTTATGGAAGCCAAGAGATACTTTGTTGACCCCAACACATCAATAGCACCTACGCAACAACCTCAGCAGCCGTCGCAGCCGCAAGAAGCTTCGACGGATAAAGTAAGTACACTGTCCTCCTTTTTACAGAGTTGTATGAAGCTCTTAAGAAATCACACTGCTTTAAATGAGTTGCAGAAAGTTATTGCTTCTTGCGAACCTCAGCGAAGTCCTGGTAAGGAAAAACTGTTCATAGAGTCAGAAGAACTGGTAGGGAAATGAGATTGAATGCTCAAATAGGAGAGTATGACATGACTGATGTCATCTTGGACCTAGGATAGGAAGTAAATGTCTTAACTAAGCAGACATGGGAACAAATGGGAAAACCTACTCTGGAATGGTCCCCTATACAGTTGATATTAGCCAATCAGTAGAAGATTGTGCCCCTAGGAGGACTCCCTAGTGTATCAATAGATATTGATGGAGTCAGTACCTTAGCAGACTTTGAGGTAATTGAAATAATTGATGACAGCAACCCCTATCCAGCACTGCGAGGCATTGAATGGGAAAACGATAATGATGCAGTAATCAACCTGAAGAAGAGGCAGATGACTTTCGAAGAAAAAGGACTGAGAGTCATAGTACCATTGGATCCCTCTCAAGGAGAGAGATACACCGAGTCAGTAAGAGATGAAGACTAGGATGTTTTGGACCATATCTACAATATCACAGCGAAGGAAGAAGATTATGTTGATCCTACTACCGAAGGTATAATGGATTGGCAGTGTGACAACTCCTGCATGACAGATTCAGATGATGGCATAAAGAATTGGCAAAATAGACTGTATGAGCTACATGGACATTGATGTGCAAGAATTACCAAGTCTCTTAGATGGCTTAGTTCACAGACAAGAACCGTACCTATTTTTGATGGTTCAACAGACCCAGAAGAGTTTATTGTGCAATTCTTAGAGCAGGTACCAGACTCATAGAAAATGGAGACTCTATATTTAGCATTCAGAGCCACAGCAGCCAGATGGTGGAATGGTCACAAAAAGTACATTCATAGTTGGGAAGCATGCTAGAAGTCCCTTTGCCTAAGATTCAGGGACCAACCTCAGGAGGTACGAAGCAGGTTTAATGGAAAGACGAGCCCTTATGGACATTTGGAGCAATGCTATGAAGCATGGAAGCATGTACCTCATGAAGAATGGGTACATAGGTTTGTGCACACCCTGGAACCTATAGCAAAGAACTGGTATGCGGAGGTCGAGCTTCGCCATGGTACTGTAAGTTGGGATAGTCCTGTTGATAGTTTTGTGCTGACATTTTCTATTAATGAGGATTCTCCTACTTTGGACGCAACTGTTAGGTTGATCCATACTAAAGTATTTGATGATCAAGAAATAGCAGAATACCAACCTGATTGGAAGGAACAAGAAGCCAATGCAGTAGAATGTTATAACCTCGCAATTGACGAGGATGACGATCCGCGCAACATTAACATTCCTGAGTCAGAAGGACACTGCGAAGTACATGGACCAGCAGTTGAAGCACCTGAAGTGACTCAACCCTTGAAGACGCGGACCATAAACATTGGGTCAAAAGAAAACCCTGAGTATGCTACCATTGGAGATTATTGGGATGACGAAATGGTGAGCAAAGTGACCCAACTTCTCCATGAATATCAGGACCTATCTCTGACAGGGTTCTCAAAAATGAAAGGAATCATTGAGGTGGTGGAAGACATTCTGTCGTGGGTTGAAGTTCAAAGCCATGTCGAAGATGGTATCAGGAAATGTCGAATGTCATTATTTTGGCATAGCTAGAGTCACTGCTTGTGCCGAAGAAGGAAATATTTTTCAAGGCTTAAAATATGACCATTGGAAGAAATAAAAATTGGCGGCGCCGGTACGCTACCTGTATTAACTTCCTGTATTAATGAGATCTTGGAAAATATACCACCATTTGGACAAGATCTCTGTCAGATTTGGTATCATCAATGCATATTTATGACAGATGTCGTGGATGGATTCTATAAGAATACACCCACACCTGCGACATTTGCATTTTACAATTTCTTGAGTTTTACAATTGCATCCATGTTAGCTGATAGCGAGCTTCAGAAGTTAGTGAGAGAATTTGAACATGAGGTTCTGCCACACCTTTTCAGCCACCCACCTATGTCTGCACCCCGTGGAGAGACTCCCCCAGCACCAACCCAGCCAATGCAGACATGCTCTACCAGAAAAAAATTTAAGCTTGAATTTCGTTCTAAGCGGAATGAAGATAGACAAAAGCAATCAGGGAAAACACCGGAGGATCCTGAGATGAATCCGTCTAGCTTAGCAGAGGTCCCGCTTGAAGAGGATGAGAACATTGCACTGCAGCATCCACCGTATATTCCTCTAGTTCGACCAGGAGTTTAGCTCCCCCGGCGGACAAAGAAGTTCACATTACGCACCCCTTCGCTGCCACCGGGTGTGTAGCTAGTCGGGACAATGACAGGGAAAATAGACCGAATCAAGTACGCCGACCATGATACAAATGATCAGGAGAAATTTCCACAGTTCACACTTGGGACATACTTACACTCTATCCACTATCAGGAGACTGGAGCGACATTATTAGAAGTGAAACAATGGGCTGCTGGCTTGGACAAAGCTGGTTTGTTGAAGATGCTCAATGTGCCCCACTTCGTTCGCAGCACACAGGTAACCGTGGTGGTCAAAAAATTATTGGCATTGGTGCATGATGGGTACCTATGGATCGGAAACCAGAAAATCACTATCAATGGAGAACTCATTCACCAGATTACGGGCCTGTCGAAGGAAGGGCCTGACCTAGCATTGAGTTTTTGGGAAAACATGAAGATGTGAAGCTAGCACATAGCATGAAGGAATTCTTCGGGCTGACGAAAGGGAAGCGAGGGTATCAAACCTCAGCCATTCAGCATCACAACATTCGATTCACTGCAGAGCTCTTAGCCTGCAAGCTAATGTAGAAGTGCAGACCATACGAATTACCTTCCCCGATTGTAAGTATTGCTGCAAACTGTGCGGAAGGCTACATTTACAACTGGGAAGCATACATCGCTAAGGAATTTCTTGAAGATGCCCATGACGTGTAGGAAAAAGGTAGACCCTTCCACTATTCATGGCTGATCGTGCTTATTGCCCTGATTAGGTGGAAAGAGCCCACCGAGGTGCAGTTTATTGACGTACCTCCAAGCATGCCAGGTGCAGTGAGGTAAGCATCACTCTGCGTGTCACAGGACAAAGCATCCCAGCAGATGACGAACACTGTCTTCACCTTTTATGCCATGAGTATCTCATATGATATTGTAAAGACCCCGCGGCTTAGTAATGAGCTATTCTCTCAATATGATGGAGTGGCCACTTTTAGGGCCGACATGCACAATGTATTCATCTAGGCCCATGCAGATAAGAAGAAGGAATGCTGGAAGTTTCCATATGTGGTGACCAAAGAATACATCCTTGCGGTAGTTCAGCAGTGGTCGGCTGACTGGTTGAAGGACACGGGAACAAAGCCCAACATTCCAATCCCTCCGGTCACCAATGTGGGTGGTGGCCCTAGTCAGGCACAGTAGAAAGACCCCCCAGAGGATAGCAGAGAGCAAAGTGAGTCGCAGCAGAGTGAGAGCGACCAGGGTGGAGATGGCAGAGATGAAAGAGAAGAAGAGGAGTAAGTCAAAACTATCTCAGACCCTAATCGGCCAGATAAGCGCAAGTCACCAGAGGCCGAATAAGTGACCAAACCTCAGTCTCAAAAGAAAACGAAAGTGTCGAAGGACAAGAATATCAATGAAGACCCCACCTTGACAAGTGAGGAGCTTAATCAGGCTCTGTCAAAATCCATAGAAGTTCTCACCAAGAAATGGTCATATTTTGCAGTCATGCATCTTGATGCCATCACTGGCATAGGAAAGCGAATCTCGAAGCTGAAGGAGTTAGCAGAAAAATCAGGAACTGGCATTGCGACAAGTAGTGCCCCAGCACCTGCGCAGCCAAACACAAGACAATGGCTAGTTATAGAACACAGCGGGACAAGTGTCAAGTGCCACCCTCATCATAACCGATGCAGCATCTTGCACGGAGATGAGCATGATAGCTGGAATAGATTACACTAAGATGTCCATGATGGAATTACATCTCTGTCAGTCATCTATCGCAAAGGAAATCCAAGCACAAGACCACTACTCACAAATACAGTTGGAAAATACCAGGAAGAAGAATGATAGCCTCACAGCACAGTTGGAGGAAGCAAAGTAGAGAAAGAGCGATGCAGAACGTAAGCAGGTCACATTGGTGCAAGTATTGGAGGAGGCGTGTCGAAGTATTCCTGACTTCGACATCCAGAATGCGGAAGAACTAGAGCAAAGAATCACCAAACTAAAACACTACGCACAGTAGTCTCGCAGCGAAATAGAGAAGCTTAAAGCAGAGCATGAGGCTCAGATTGTAGAGCTTCAACTTCGCATTATCCCGGAAAGCCCACGAGAGGTCAGAGAGCAGCGCCGTGCAGACATTCAGGCCTCAGCAGCAAAAATCTCAGATATTGTGGGCAGTGCAGCAAAACTGCTAGAGGAAAGTGTTGACACCTGGATAACACTGCAGGAAAACCCCAAAGTACAAAAGATGCAGGAAAACATCAAGCAGCGACAAGCAGAGTTGGACGCAGTAAAAGTGGAAATTAAGACCCTCCCTCCTATGCAGAAAATGCTCAAGGTAAAACAAAGTAAGGAACTCCAGCAAGAGATCGAGTCGTACAAAACAAAAGCAACACTGATGGAAGATTCTATGCAGCCCTTTGTCAACGAGGCCTTGGAATTGAGTACTGCTGTGGACATCCAGCTCAAAGTTCTTAAGGAATACGACGCATTTACATAGGAAAACGCTAGCGAAGCGTCAGCGACAGCATTACAGGAGCTAGTGGAGAAGGAAAAAGTAGCTGACAATATCATGCGTGGCCTCAACAAGCAGTTCACTATCTTCGCCAACAAATTTCTCCCACCAGATGAGCAACTGAGTGTCTCGGGATGGGACACTGGTGAGTCTTAGGGGCCTGTTGGGGCGCGCACCTTAACGGTCCCTAATTTTGGTAACTCCGCAGTTTTTTTGGAAGTTTGTAAGCGGAGTTGCGACTCAAAATAGTCTTAGGGGTGTCGGGGTTGAGTAAAAGCCTTCTTTTTGTAATAAACCCATGGTTTAAGTCCAGGTTTTAGGGTTCGGGGTGCCCATGGTTTAAGCCCATGGTTTTGTAATAAGTACACTATAAATAAGCACTCTTGTAAAGAAGTCAGTTTAGGATTTTGAGGTAAGATGAATTGATGTGAAGCTAAGGCTTGTTTTGTAAGGAAGGTTAAGTCCCAGCTATGTGCATGGACGACCTCTGCAGCTATGTGTGCAGAGGGTTTTGGGTTATTAAGAAAGATCTGCAGCTTAGTGCGCAGCTTTGAGGAATTAAAGAGATCTACAGCTTAGTGCCCAGCTTTGAGGAATTGAAGGGATCTGTAGCTGAGTGCGCAGATCAGAACTGTGGTTTTTTTAAAGAGTTGAATAAAACACAGTTATGTGGACGTAGCCCCTAAACTGGGGGTGAACCACATTATATCTTGTGTTTTGGTTCTTTTGTGTTGTTTTTATGTCTTTTATGCATTGATAAATATATAACTGATAAGTAAGATCACTACTAAATAGTATCTTCTCTGTGAATTCCCAGTAAAGGGTTAAGCAAGGCACTGTTTGTTTATCTAACCGTGAAGCTAATTAAGTGAATGTCAAGCTCTGTATTTTATGATTATAATTTGTTAGAAGCTAAAGGTACAGTAATATCCCTCTTCTTCTTGCAGAAACCTGATTCTGCAGCACCCCATAGCTGTTTCGGGTGAGACTGTAACCTGTTCGCAGGTTGTTGCCGAAAGGGCCAACACTATGGGTCTTTTGTTGGTGTGAAGACAAAAGTATAGAACTCGGGTCTTCCCTAAGCCCAATAGGCTAGAAGTATCCCATCATTAATACTTTATGGCCTATCCTTTTATCGGAAAAATCCCCCACACAGGGCTCATTACAATAGGCCTTAAAAATATTGTGGATTTCATCCTCTCTCACACACCACCTGATTTCCAAATTAGGTCCCGTGTAAAAGAGGTGACCTTTGATCCAGTAGTACCTCACAGTTTTCTCTATAATTCTCCTCTTTTCTCGTTTGGACAAGTGCGATGGAAGTATACTTGCAACAATGCAATTGGAAATGTCAGCAAACCATGGGGAAAAGGATGAGACTGCAAATAAATGTTCATCAAGGAAGGAATATTTGACTTGTGTATCATCATTGTTATTAGTAAGCCAAGAAAGAAAATATGCAACTACGTTATCCTCCCTTGTCTGTCAACAATAATGATGTCAAATTCATGGAGTAACGGTTTTTTTCATCAAATATCTAATAGATGAGTGGACAGTATGTACAAATGTAGAGTATCCAGTAATGTAATGTATAAATTTATTTATAGAATAAACGATAGCAAGGATTTGTTTCTCTGTTACCATGTAATTTAGTTCAATAGGAGACAGGTTCTTAGTAACGTAATAGATATCATATGGGTTCTAACCTTCTTTCTATCCTAGAACTGCTCCAATGGTTGTGTCTAAAATGTCGGAAGAGATATGAAAAGGAAGAACCAAATTAGGCTCCCTCAAGATGGGTCTTGTAAATAGCCTCTTATTTAGTTTTGAAAATGCTTCTTGGCATGCATTTGTCTAGACAAATTGGGAATCTTTCATTAATAAAGTAAGTAAGGGAGATTCCAAACTGGAAAATTTTCTATGAATATCCTATAATAACAAGCATCACCAAGAAAAATTATTTCCTCTTTTTGCAACCAATGGATAAGAATATTAAAAATTACCTTTACCTTGGATTGATCTACCTGAATACCTGTAGCAGAGCTAAAATGTCCCAGAACCACACCTTCACTCATCATCATGTGGCATTTTTCGGTACTTAGAGATAGGTGTGTCTTTTCACATCATTTCAGAACTTTTTCCAAGTTCTCCAGTGCTTCATCAAAATTGTCTCCATAAGAAGTGAAGTCATCCATAAATACTTCGATACAATCGTTCACCATTTCAGAAAATATTCCAATTAGAGACGGCTGAAACATTGTCAACACATTGCACACCCCAAAGGAAAGAACCCTGTATGTGAAGGTTCCCCAATGAAAATGGAAAATGGTTTTATCCTAGTCTTTAGGGTCAATTTGGATTTGGTTATACCCACTGAAACCATCCAAGAGGGAAAATAACTATTTTCTAGACATGGTGTTTAGAACCTGATCGATGAAAGGAAAATGGAAATGGTCTTTCTGTGTTTCTTCGTTAAGTTCTTTGTAATCTACACATACTCACCACTTCCCATTAATTTTAGGTACTTTCACAAGTGGGGAAACCCACTCGTTGTCTGAAATTGGGTAAATAAATACTGCCTCTAGAAGTTTTTGGATTTCCTCCTTCACAATATCTCTCATGTTAGGCTTCATTCTGCGCTAAGGTTGTCACACAAGATTTGAATAATTTTTAATGTAAACATGATGGGTGCACAACACTGATGGAATTACCCTCATATCTATGTAATCCCATGCAAAATCTCCCTTATGTTGTTTCAGCAGTGTCACAAGGAGTTCCAGTTCGTCATCTTTGAGACTAGGGTTGATGTTCAATGTTTTCCCTCAGTCAACTTCTACTGGAACACTTTTGCAATTATCAATTACTAGAATCAATTTAGTATTACTGAATAGGGATTCTTCTGTGAGTTCTCCATGTTCTCATTCTTTTAGTGTGCTATCCAGGATCTAATATTCTCTTTTAGTGATAGACATAGGATCGCTAATGTAACTACACATGGTATCATCTTCAATTCCTGTCGTAAAGATCAAGGCTCTCCCAATTGTTAATAAACTATGAATATCCTCTTCTTCCTCTAAATCCATCCATGATGGATTTTCATCTTCTATGCTCGGTTTAGCTGGAGGATATAAAGTCATATTTTTAATGGAAATTCCATCATAAATTGTCATGGATCCCAACCTACAGCTGATGTATGCATATGATGTAGCTAGCCATGGTCTTCCCAAGATTAATGGGTGACCCCCTAGTTGTGAATTAGGCTGTAAAACAACAAAGTCTGCAGCGTACTCCCATGAATCAGCAGAGATTACAATGTCATCACAAATCCTTATGTATAATTGTAGATCTGTCATCCATCTCTAGTATAGTTGGGGTAGGCTTAATTAGCGAGTCCTAGTTGTTTTAAGGTCTCAATAGTCGTAACATTTATTGATGCTCCTAAGTCGACCAAAACATTAGATATTTGAATATTTCCAATACATATTGTGAAAGTGGGGTTACCTAGGTCAACATATTTTGACAATGGGACTTTCTCATTATTAGTTCAGATAATTGTCTTACCAAATGCACTATAGGGGGGTCTTTCGGTTTCCTTGGTTTTTTTACAACTAGGTCTCTAATACTTTTGGCATAAATGGGTACGTTGTGGAGGGATTGTAATAGTGGAATTCTTACATAAATATTTTTCAAATCTCCTAGGAAGTTGAAACTAGGTTGTTCCACGACCTTTTGCAAGGTTAATCATTCAGGATACGATGGTTCTTTCAAATACTGTGTAAGTTGTGTTTTAGTGTGTGTCTTTGCAAGTGTTTCAACTGCTATTTTGTCATGTATCTCATTCGTCATTACATATCATGTTTCAACCGGTATTTTAGTGTCCTTGATGATGGGGATCATTGAACTGAATGAATTTCCAAATGGTGGATTCATTCCCTCATTGGTCATGGAGGATGGAACATCCTCAATGACTATTGGTTCCACTACCCTCCCCGATCATAGGTGTAAATTATTGTAAGGGAGAGTGGAAATGGAATAAGCTGGCATGGTAGAAATTTCAAATTATTGCACTACCTTATTGTTTGGATTAGGGTTAGGTTGGCCAAGAAATTGAGGACAAAGCATTGCACCCATTGGTGCAACACTGTTTGGAAGTTGCAGCTCAGGCTGCTGATACTACGAATAGGATGGTTGGTTATGCAGAAATGGGTTATGAGAAAAATGGTTCCTTGGATACATATTTGTCCATCTCAGAGACCAAGGAGCTTGTTGGTTTGGTTGTGGTTCCCATGAAGTCCATGGGTTCAGATATGGTGTTGCAGGTTGCAAATCTTGGAGCCACTATTTTTTAGGGTATGAGTATCGTGGAGGAAATTGATTATTATAATTATTCCAAGAATTGAAAGGAGTAGGCTCACAATGCATACCTGGAATCTGTGGTTTCCACAACTTCTTCTGTGAAATGAAATAGGCATGTTCTGTGTGCATAATGGATGCCTAAAAAAATGCTTTGGCTTTCGGAAGTGAGGGAAAATATTTGGTATCATGCTCCAATTTTCACTGACCACACACGTATGCCTTATCAAGTGGAAATTATTTCAATGGGTGCTTCTTCCTGCACTTAGGGAATAACACCCCAAGTACCATATCCTCAACCACTTGTTTATTTTTCTCTCTCATAACATCCAGTTGTGAAGATATGGACTTATTATGTCATCTTTGAAATTCTTGAGGAGATTTCGAATCTCTTCCCGAGTAGCTCCTCCACTAGTTGAATTTTGTTCCCATGAGAAAACATCTCGATCCTTTGTGCTGGTTCGGGTACATTCCATGGAATATCATCGACATAAGTCCACAATGTGGTCAAAGGATTGCTTGGAGCCATCTCCCTTCCCTAACATGTTAAGCATGTCTAGACAATCATCTCTTATTCTCCATAGAAGAATGATATTGAGGACATCCTTTCCAATAGTGGTTTGTATTTCCCTCTACACATTGTACAGAATCCTTTCGAAAAAATCCTACAAACTCTCATCATACTTTTTCACCATCTTAAATAAATCATCTCTCTGATCCTTCATCCTACAATATTCTTGATACTTTCCGAGAAGCACCTGTTTCATCTTCTCCCAAGTTGCGACAGTTTCACCACCCAAGATCATAAACCCTTTTTAGGGAATTATATTTAAAGGTAGTAGGAAAGAGTTTCATCTTTTTCTCACTGGAGGTGTAGTCATAAATTTAACAAAGAATGTCAAACTCAAAGAGGAATTCATTTGGATCCTCTATGGGTTTCCCATGAAAGCGAGGTAACAATGGGGTTGAAATATTCTTCATGGGGGCTTGTCAAGTTGGTTGGAAAATGGGGAACTGAAGTGTGGAAACTATCTCTTCATGCTGGAGGTCACCATTATCATCATGATTTTCTCCTACTTATTCCTCACGATCATCGTGGTTCCATTCATTGTTCATGTTTAACTGCTCCTCTTCCTGTTTTCAATTCTATAATCTTCAAACTTCTGTCAAAACTATAACCACTCCTCTTTTGTAACTTCCTTTCGGTCGATTTGGTAAACCTTTTCTTGTCCACCTATTCCCACAGAAATACCCCTATCTCCTAGATTTTATTTCATGGGGACAGGATATGGTGCCGCATCTCCTATTGTTGTCTCCATCGTTGACACTAATGCTTCCAACCTAGGAGAAACAAGGCTTCTTCTGACAAATGATGGTCCTCGATTTCAAGATCTAATAGAATAATTATCCTTGGAAACTAATTCATCAACGAATGTCTTTTTCCCTAATCCTGGCTACAACCATGAACTCTTTCACCTCCTAAATTAGTTGTTAGCACTAGAATTGAACCAAAGGTTGTGGAAGGCTCGCTCCCAGGTAGCAATAGAACCACTTTCGAAGAGAGAACTGGCCTTCTGCTCTTCCAAGAGGGATCTCTCAACAAATGTCAACAATTCCAGATATATATATATACGAATGAAACTATAAATTGTTTGTAAAATTGGTTGAAACAAAACACAGCACCATTGGGCGATGGAGTCAAGATATACAATAGGAATAATCAGAACTTAATTCAAGCAATTTCAACATAGGGGAAAGGTAGCAAATAGATCACAGTCGATTCATAATTGTCTGGTAGAAAGGAGGAACATGAACAGACCATCAACACAAAGCATTGCAAAAAATGAATTCTGTATCAACTTTAGAAGAAAACTTTGGTGAATACCTGAAACAACAGATGGAGCATAGAAAGTATGAATTCCGATTTGTTATACCCTAAGTCTTAGATATGAAAGAAAACAAAACGGGAGAGATAAACTGGAAAAACATTCACATAAGAAAGGAAATAACAGAGTGTAAGTGTGAACAACACATGAATCCCTATATGAAAATGCCGACCTTGGCTCTGCAATTATATTAAAATTATCTTGAAAAACACACATAGCAAAATTACAATGGTTTCAACCCCTTCTCCTTATTCAGGAGGTATATTTATAGCTATTTGGATTCTCTAAACTGACATTCGGGAATCAAATTTTGCTATAATCAGAAGGACATCCTCTAATAGACTCTTAGGTGGCACATTAGCTGCGACTTGCATGAAACGACCAGACAATGAAATGTGAAACGCGGGATGAAATATGAACTAGAGTATCCCATAATCCCATCTGGTGGGTGATGACTGTACAAAGCTCTGAGAAAAGTGACCATTGGGACAGGCATGCAATGCAGAGAAAATTTCCCGCGTACCATCATTGTCACTTCTATGATTGCACTTTGAGTTTGGTTGATCCATATTGTTGGATGAATCTCCATAAATTGGGACCCGACAGGGTTGCAACTGTCATGTTGTAAGCTTGTGCTTTGAGATCCATCGTTTTCGGATATGAAGTCTTGGGGACTTTGGAGCATGCAGCTTTAAAATCAAACAATAATTCGAAATCACTAGCCAATTTGTCAAAGATGACCTTCCCTGACAATGCTTGTTGCATATTTCCAAATTTGATTTGGTCCAATCAGCAGTGCACTAGGCACTCCTGATACTCTTTATGGGACATTAAAGGATCCTTTTCTTCCTAGAAAAAGGGGAGCCCTATACTTACCAGTGGTCTAAATAGCTTCATGATGTCTTGGAATTTATGCTCAATAACTTCTATTTTGGCCCGTACCGTCTCCACCATATGGTGCTTAGACACTACCTTGCTGGCTCTAGAGACAACAATAAACCTGTTTTGAATACCATATCTGCTAGCGGACCCATCTGACAAAGAGCTCAGGAAGGTTATGGCATTCTCCACGGTTGTCAAGGGCCTTTTTTTCGCTTTTGTTGATACCGTCTGGACTTATTTCTTGTATTCTCTCATAGTAGTTTCCTAATATTCAATAAAATCTAGGTAGGCCTGGAACTTGTCAGCTTCCATTATGATTTGATCCCATATCTGATGCCTAGTTCCTTGCAAGGCAAGTTTTCCGACCACATGTTGGCTCAATTTATCATTTTATTGAGTTAGTTCTTGGCATTTATCCTCTGCCTTTGCTCTTCCTTGTTTCCCTTTTACGCTTTCCCTTTCCAGTTCCTCTATATATTGTTTCAGTTTAATGAGCTCAGTATCCTTTAGGCCTATCTGGGACATTGCTTTGGAGAGGGAGCTGGTATCTATCACTCCAGCCATACCTATGGACTGAACTGTATTCTATGTATTTCTGCTTTGAAAGTAATTTTCCTTCATTGCTAATCTAGTTTTCAATTCTGCGTCGCTATTATTGAAAAGATGGATATATGCTTCCCACTACCTCCCCTTTTCTTCGAGCTTCAGTAGCTTAGCCTTGCAGTCAGTAAGATCGGCATTCAATGCCTCTTTTTCTCTTTCTAAGTCAACCAATTCTTCTACTTGAGCAAGTTTGGTGGCAGGGATTTTTAACTTCTTTTTCAAGGTTTAGATCTCCTTTTCTTTGTCATCAAGTAATTTCTTAGCCAAAATCCCTTTTTGTGCAGGTCCTTCTATTTGCATAGATTCCTTTTGTAAGTTGTTGATTTGGGATTTGAGTGCTTTATCCTCCACTCTCTCCTTCCTTAAAAGATTTGAAGTTTTCGCCCTACTCTTCTCCAACTTAGACATCTGTATGGTAGTCTTAAGAAGCCTGGTATTCAGTATATCTCTTGTTTCTTTATTAAGGTGTATGATGTCAGTAGTGGGAACCTTTGAGAGGTTCACACTGACCTCAAACACCTTGTTCCCCATTGCTAAGTCCAAGCTAAGGGTATTAGTGGCATGGTCCCTTACATTTTTCAGCGCCACATTGGGGTGGGGAAACCGTGAGGCTTCACTGTATAGTTCTGCAGTCTCCTCGAAGGTTTTATCAGCCCTCTCTTAGTAAGATCTCAACCATTTTTCTTTGGATGCATGCTTTCTCGGAGTCTGTCTGTAAGATACATAATCTGTATTTGGAATTCGGCTACCTCAGACTCTTCCCGTTGCTATTCTTTTATTAAATTCTTCTTCTTTGCCTATCCCTTTTTTACCTGCACCAATTGTTGTCCTGGTTCCACTTTATATTTCTTGGGCATGCTGGCAGTTTCCATTTCTTTAGTGTCCATGGGCTCTAGATCCCCTCTTTTCATTGAACTTGCCGAATAGCTGACCAGTGATGAGAATCCCCCTACTATCACAGCTACTGTAGCCAACTCTCTTTGGGGAGAAACTACCCCTAGTAGCTGCGATCCAGTGTCCTACTCTACGCTGGTATCCATTGGGGAAAGATTAGGGAAATCGTCCCAATTCGCCGCTTCTCTAGGTCCAGGTATCTCAGTGTGCTCAAAGGGCCCGCATTTGTAGGTTTTCCTTCTTTTGGAAATCACCTAGTGAGGATCATAATTTATTACTTGTCCTGGGGAAAACGTGATGCCTCTAAGAAAGTTGGTGACCAGGGGAAAAGCAGCCCTGCTTCTAACTGTGTATGGTTTTAATTCCCATGGAAAAATCAAACTTGAACTTTTCTTAAAGCTTAATAATTTTTATTCTTCGACAATGAGTTTCTACCGGATTAATTCCAGGGAGAAAACCCTGGGGGTTAGAAAAGTTGGCAGGACATACAGTGGATGTACGAAGCCATACAACCTTATGGTCATTCCAAATTCTCTGAGGAACCAGTCCCCTATCTTCTTGCTATTTGACAGTTTCAGCAATTGCCTCATCTCAAGCAACACCCTAGGTAACCTTTCCTGAAAGAAGATTTCATATGTTTCGGCCATCAATTGGTTCATGAATTTATAGTAATCCGTGGCCATATCAGCAGTGATTTCCAATTCTGGTACTTGTAGGTCCTCCTCATTATAGGCTATGAACATCCTCAGCAAAAAGGACTGAAATATGAATATTCTAGTGTTATGGAAGTTCGTTAACTAAGAATAGATGTTCTCGGCCAGGAAATCATCAAATTTAAGGCAACAAGACTGACTGGATTTTCCAGGCAATTCAAGTTTGGCCGAACAAGTACTTAAGATGAACAAAATACTCGGCAATGACTCTGGGATGTACGCGTCGGTATATAGACCTAGGAACTGACTGGCCAGGGATATACACCACTATGTTTCTTGATTGAATTAGCTTAGGTTGATATGGTAAGATAGGTCGATGGGTTCTCCATTGGGTTTAGAACAGGCCTTCAGGAAGGTTTCTTTACATTTGTCAGTAGACACTCTAAAACAATGTACAATGTCTTCTTCTCGATAGTCTTGGGATATATGGGTGAATTCGTTTGGGATATCCAGGGTTTTGCGGATGACAGAAGCTTGAATTGGGAAAAGGATTTTAGACATAGACTTATTCATAATAACACCTTCTGTGACAAAGAAATTGTTTGCACACCATTCAACAAATTCAGGGAAATGGGGGGTTTGGTCGACAGAAAAGAAGTGGAAGAAATATTTAAAAACACTACAGGTATCTTTGCCTCAGTTCTTAAGAGATTCCAATCTACCTCTGGTGGTTTCAATAGCTTCTCCCACTAGGATGGTATGAAAAATCTCAACATTTTCGTCCAACATGCTCTCTTCTGTCCTCTGACCTGTGGCCTCAGGCTCTACATCATCTCTCACTCCTACAACTTCTATTTTGTCAATTTTCAAGTAACACTGAGGATGTATCAAGGGATTACCTTGTTCTATAGCACAGTTTCCTGGTCGGTCCAAGCTAGCGCTCTATATGTGGTTGGATATTCGACGACTTCGAGATTTTATAAAGGACAAATCTTTGTAACTTCGTGTGGGCCTCTTTATAGATTTTCACCCAATCATAACCTTCAAGTATTTCCCAGGCGTTTTGCACCATAGATTTTACTCTTCGTGACCTAGACCATAGATATGTGGGGTTCTTTATGCCACATATTTCCTTACCTCACAAGTGTGTATCCCAACCATTGATCGAGACTAAATTCCTTCACAACCATCGATACAGACGGACCCCACCATTCTTCACGAAGCAAGGTTATGTTTTCCTCTGTGCTACTCTAGATTGTGAAATGAACTATAATTGCCGATCTCCCTCCGTTCTGATATGCACTGTCGATCAAAACGACCCATACCACTTTTCGTAATATGAAATTGTTGCTTTCATCCTCACTAGTTTGAGATGAGAATTTGTTCTCAGTTGCAGATCTTCTTGGGTCCCAATCTCGACCATTGAATGCATCCATTCTTTAAACTATTTTTCAAATCTAAAAAAATGGCTTGGGTCGGACATGTTTTCCGTTGGGAATGGTTTGACGTCGTTGATCTGCTATCTGATCAACCTCATCCTTTGAACATGACTCCTCTTTAACGCCTCCAGTGCGCCCCATGCTTTCTTCTTATCCTCATTTCCCCGATCCATAGACTATCTCGCTAGCTTTCGATGTTCACCACCAAGTCTTACCCCAAGGCTAAATGCTATCTTGTGTGCTCCATCAGTTCTTTCTACGAATACTACACTTTCTTCTCAACACTTCTCGATGGGGATTAAGGACGTGAGTATCATTTATGCCCAAAATTTAACAGAGTGTTAACAACCGGCTCCACAAGGGATGCTATCCTCCCAGTGAGGTAGCAAAGAACCCGTAGACTAGTCTCCTTATCCATTGAAAACCTCCTATTATTTTACTTCCTGAAATAAAAACAAACTTCAAAAGAATCATTACCTCTTCTAATATTAGGGCCTTCTCCACAGGCTTCAAATCTTTCGTTTCACCATCCGTACTGATTAAAACATAAGACATATTTACACTATGATACATGGAACTAAGTCCCTTTATTCCAAGTAATTCTTTAGGAACCTCCCATTCACTGTGCCTCCTTCATATTGCGACCCATCTGGATACTGCAAAATGAAGGCGTTGTCTCCTCAATGCGCTGCAATAAGATAAGGGCCTACCCACAAATGGTCGAATTTTCCGTGCTTCCCTTTGTCTTCGTGAGGGGCATCCCATTTTAACACCAAGTGATCGACCTGGAAAACATATTATTTTACTCTCCTGTTGAAGGTATTCTTCATTTTCTCCTTGTGTATCTGGACTTTATCATAAGCCTTGTCCCTTACTTCATTAAGCTCAATGATCTGGTTGATCCTTCTTTGAATGGGATTGGGCTCGTCCAACGGATCTCGTAATAACTTCATGACTGGAACGCCTAAAGAGGTAGTAAAAATTACTTTGGCTCCATATACTAACTGAAATGGTGACATACCAATGGCCCTTTTGGTGCTGATTCTGTTGGCCCACAAGGCATATTTCAATTTAGTGTGCCAAGATTTCTTGTTTTTTTTCGACAACTTCTTAATAATCCTCAAAAGGATTTTGTTAGAATATTCGACCAACCCATTCCCCTATGGGTAATAATTCATAGAGTGATTTAGGATTATATGGTACTTATGGAAAAAATTGATCATCTTTCTGGATTTAAATGCAGGGGCGTTGTCGGTCACAATCCACCTTGGGCAGCCGAACCTTGCCAGAATATTGTTTTCTATGAAATCCATTATCACTTATTCTATAGCTCGCCTAGTGGGTGTGGCCTCAATCCACTTTGTGAAATAATTAGTGGTAGTGAGAATCCACTCATGCTTCCCGAAGGAGATTGGATTTATCTCGCCAATGAAATATAACCCCCACTTCTAGAACAGAGCTTCCATAGATATCGGGTTGAGGGAGAGAGACACCACCTTCCTTTTCCTTTCAAAAATTTGACACTGGTGGCATTTAGTCGTTTCCTTATAGACATCTAAGAATAGCATGGGCCAATAAAACCCTGCTCTCATAATTTTGTTTGCAGTAACTTTCCAGGAATGGTTTCCTCCACAATCTCCTTCATGAAATTCCTTTTCCATACGTTGAGCTTAGTCCTCCAGAAGAAAATTTAGTAGTATCCCTCCAGGGTCTTTCCAGTAGAGATATTGGTCTATGATACAAAATTTCACAGCTTTCAGTTTTATGGATCTAGCCTAGGTTTTGCTTAGCCCAGCAGGGGGTTGTAAATTCTGTAATACAAAAACAATATCAACATACCAAGGAGATGCAGAGAAATCAAGCTTCACCTGCACCTCTATTTCTTCCTGACTAGAATGACAAGCTAGAAAATTCAGTTGCAGAGAGTCACAAAAGGAGTCCGTCATCATCCTATCCAATCCATTCCCTTTGATTAACTTCATGGGCTTGATTTCTATGTCATATTCCATGAGCACTCCAACCCATTTAGCTCTCTTTCCTTCTAGGTCAGGCTGTGTGAGTATGCTTTCACTACACTACAAGGTACATAGGCAATTATGTGGGAATGGAGGATGTAGATTCTAAAATCGTTCAAGGCTTTAACCAAGGCATAGGATTATTTTTCCATTATACTATATTTTAGTTCTCCATCTCTCAATATCTTACTAAAGAACTCTATAGGTTGTTCTTCACCCCGATCATTCTTTTGTAACAACACTGCTGCGACGGTGTGTTATGAAGCATAAGAGAATACTAAGAAATCCTTCTCAAAATCTGGGTTGATCAAAATAGGAGCTTCTGAAATGGCCTATTTTATACCTTTAAAGCTTTCTTGGCTCCCACATTCCACTTAATTTCATGATATTTCCTTATCATGTAAGTAATGTCCATTAGGATTTCGGTGAAGCTAGTGATGAATCTCCTAAAGAAGTTGACTTAACCAATGAAAGATTGGATTTCTTTCTTGCTCCTTGGTTCCTCTACTTTCAAAATGCCTTTTACCCTGTCTGGATTGATCTTGATCCTTCATTTGAAATAATGTGCCCCAACAACTTTCCTTCCTCTAGAGAAAAGTTAAACATTCTAGGGTTCAAGGAAATTCCATACTTTATACATTTAATGAAAACTCTTTCCAGGTGCCTGATATGATCTTTAGCCCACCTGGAGTACACAGTAATGTTGTCCATGTATATCACCACAATTTTTTCTTTCTCATCTGCAAAAGCAATATCCATGGCACGTTGGAAAGTTGCTCCAACATTCATTAACCCAAATAGCATCTTTTCGTACATGAACGTACCCCAAGGTGTGGTGAAAGCAGTTTTCTCTTGGTCTTCAGGAAACACCTTCACCTGATTGTACCCAGAAAAACCATCCATAGTGGATATCCTCTCTGAGCCTACAACCCTCTACAGGATGTGGTCCATTTTCGGCAATGGGTAATTATCTTTGAAAGAAACTTTGTTCAAATTTCTGAAATCTATGCATAGCATTATCTCCCCATTATTTTTCCGAACAGGAATCAAATTGGATACCCATTTTGAAAACCTCAGAGTTACTATTATATTTGCATCAAACAACCTTTTTACTTCTTTCTCAATAACTTGTACTAGCTTCGGATTAATCCTCCTAAGCTTTTGCCTGAATGGTTTTTCTTCGAGTTTAATCGAAATAGTATGATGTATGATGGAAGTGTCATATTCTTTGAGATCTTCATAACTCCACGCAAACACATCCATGTACTTTTTCATTAGGTTCACAAACCCTTATTTTTCTATAGTAGGAAATTTCTTGGACAATTTTACAATTTTAGGATCACCTTCAGTGCTGATATCTACATCTTTGACGGCATCCGTGGCAGGCTCGACCTTCGGATCCCTGGCTACATTATTTTGGTAAAAAATGGATTCTAGAGGGATCAAGCCCCCGGGAATATGATTTCTTTTCAATTGGACTATATCCTTGCCTCCCAAGGAGTCTTTTAGTTTCCCCGTCCCGACAGCTTCTTCCCCTTCCTCTTCAAGGTCTAGGAAGTTTTCGGGGTCAACGCCACCTTCATCAATGTGAGTGTTCACAAACTCACCAGAAATATCCAAAAATATTTTGATCTGCACATCATCTTCAAATACTTGACAGTATTTAGTGTTATCTGGTATGGAAGGTCTATTTCAAATCTCCACTTTATATTTATTTTTTCTCGCTGTAGGAGCTTCAAATTTTCCTGCTATAGTTGCGAAAGAGTCTGCTACCGCATTCTCATCTCTGGGAATCACTTGGGCCGTATGTTCAGTGAAGAAATTTCTAAACATATCCCATACCTCATTCCGGTAGGCTCTCATTCTTGGATGTTTATTTTGATAGATATCATTCACTTGATTTACTACAAGCTCTGAGTCCCAAAAAATTTGGACCCTTTTCGCTCCTAAATCTTTTAGTGCACGTAGGCCCAACAACAAGGCCTCATACTCCACTACATTGTTAGAGCATTCAAAAATAAACTTGTAAGAGTAATATTTGGTACCCTTAATGGGGGAGATAACATACACACCTGCACCGGCACCCATTTTAGACACCGAGCTATCAAAATACATCTTCCATAGTCCTTCGTACATTCGCTTCCTTTCAGCTTCCAGCTCGTTGGCCTCCTTTTTTATCTTTTTGTGGCACACCGATTTTTGAGTTGTAAGGATATATATCATTGAAGAAAATAGAGGACCCCAGATCCGTGTCGATGGCATAAACATGATGGATGTTGGGTTGAGTTTGACTGCTCACGACGTAAGGCAACCTCTTCTCGTTGTATATCCTTTCGCTTTCATTCCGAACAGGAATTGTCGCATAGGTCAAATCCATTTGCAAGCTGCCTTTTAGCTTTGAAGTCCAATATATTGACAAAAAAATACCAAAGTTGGGAGGAATGTCGGCCACAACAACGTCCATGACCACAATTTCAGATGGCAACTTATTTAAAGATACCACCACGTCTTTGATTAGTCCCAAACATTTCACCCTGTTATCACTCCAGGAAACTCCTCTAGGTTGTAGCTCGAGGATGCCTGGTAACTTAAAATGTTTTTTAGGGTTTTCTGATATGGATCAAGTTAGGTGAACTATATAAAATCCCACTCTCAAGACATGCATGAAGCTCACTCAATCACAAGTCTTTTAGTTACAACTTGTTCAATAGTTTGACAATCAGGTGCAGGGATGGAGAGCTCATCAAGCTAGCAGACTTACATACAAAATAGATGCATATAAATGGATAAATCCTAACAAGGATGGTACTTATAAATAAAATCACATTGACTCACCAATAGGATGACAACTATTAGCTATTAATCAACTTGAAAATCACCTAAATGCACATTCAGGCATAAGCATAGTAAAGATAAAGATGATGGCTGAACAACTCATAACAAAAGAGATTATAATTAGAATAAATAAGATGAGATGATTGACAATAGAATAGGATTACAAATCCCTAAATTTGAACCTTTATTATAAAATCAATCATGGGCTTTATAGCCTTCTACAAAACTGACAGATCCTGAAAATTCGATCTGTTTACACAAAAATACTTGAAAGTGATAGTTTTCTCAGATTGGGGCTTCAAACCCTTGCTAACTATTTGTCTATATATTGTGAAGATCTAGTTCACTGAGTGAATTTTTAATAACTGAAGTGGTCACTGATAATCACCACTATTGGTCCACTGTGAAATTGCCGCTAACAGTAGTGTCTCGATGTTTAACGGAAGTGACCTTTCTTGTTTAATCCACCATATTTTTGACCTTACTGTCGCGGTCGTTGATCAGAAGCTCTGTCTTCTAGCACATCAACGCCCTAGACCAGAACGCTCCCACTATTTTGGAGGTGGAACGAACTAGTTTTATCGTTGTCTAAAGTCGTTTGTTAAAGGAATTGGGGCATTAGTCCTCTATGTCACCGACGTAAAGTCTTGTTATTCACCGATGTGTGTAACTGTTATTCGGAATGATTTTTGTGATTGATCGGAAGCCTTGTCTGTTGCCTCACTGAAACTGCAGAGCTACTTTGCTTTGCCCTACCAATCTATAGCCCTTAGTTCTTCTGATTGTCGATGAGTGTCTATTGTCTCAGAACCCATAGTCAGTATGTATCCCATTGTTGCGGCTCCTTAGTGGATTATTGTGCCGATGATTAATGTTTTCAAGTTCTGACGCATAGTCCTTAGTTCCTCTGATCGCCAATGATTTTCTGTTGTGGTGAAACACGTAGTCAGTTTGTTTCTCGCCGTTGTAGCACCAAAACCTCAAAGATGAATGCTGTCGCATTGTCGAAGGTTTCAACGACTAATATTCTAAGCATCGGTGATGATTTTCTGTTATGGCGGAACATGTAGTCAGTTTGTTTCCTACCGTTGCAGCTCCTTAGTGAACTATCTTGTAGACGGTTTATGTTTTCAAGCTCTGGCGCGTAGTATTTAGTTCTTTCAATCACCGATGTTTGTTCACGGTGGCGACGCCGCAGTGAACTAAAACTCTGAAACGTTGGCATAATAGAGGACTACACCTCCGATCACTATTTAAAAAAATGTTTCGATGGAAGTAAAAAGTTTAGCAATACACCTAACCGCCAAAGGGGTTTTCCACCTATTATTTATCTTCCATATTTCAGTGGCTAATGATATGTTCTTATCCTCACCCAAGCCATCGAAAGCTACAACTTGTGAAATTTTCATCAAAAAGAGAGGCTTTCAAACTATTAGTGACATTCATATCCCTCATTGTGTGAATGAAATTCTTCATACGAAAATAAATTTATTTTGAGAGATAACATTTGGCTCCTACTTGGGGATGGGAGCCTCTCTGTGAGGTCCCAAGAACCCCAGACCAAAATGCCTTTCCTTAAAAGTAACTAAGTATATTAACACTATCCTTTATTGTTCCATTGGGCATGGATTTTATTCTCAAAGAAAAACAACCTACTATCTTCTAATTTCCAATCACAAGGCCTTAGAGCCTTAAATAAAATAGAGCTTCAAGAAACACCCATTTACTGGGCCATCAAATACCTCTTCACCTTCTAGACTCTACAATTTGAAGGTGTTATATTTATGTACCTGGGTTATCACAAAAGGGCCAATCCACAAAGAGTCAAATTTTCCATGTTTCCCCTTGTCCTGTCTGACAGCATCCCACTTGAGGACCCAATCTCTAAAATGGAAGTTGTCTTCCTTTGCTCTTTTGTCAAACATGCCCTTTATCCTCTATTGATGAGCTTCTAATTTTCCTACAACTTGCTCCCTTATTTGTTGTAATTCTACCAAATCCATCAGCCTTCTTACCATATCATTTGGTTCATCCTCCTCTTCCTTAAAGAAATTTTCCACTGGAAGGATGATCTATATAGGAAAGATGGCCTCAGTGCCATAAACTACTTTGAATGGAGAAGTCCCTATGGATATTTTGTCTATTACCCTATCAGCCCATAAAGCAAACTTAAGCTTTGAATCCCAACTTTTCTGATTTGTCTCTAGCAATTTCCTTATGATTCTGACTAAGCTTTTGTTGGATGACTCATCCAAGCCATTTCCTTTTGGGTAATAGGATGTGGAGTGCACTAGTTCAATACCCATTGATTCACACATTTTAACTAATGCCCCAGCCTTAAAATCGGGTGCATTATCAGTTACTAACCTTACTGGGCAACAAAACCTGCTGAAGATGTTCTCATATAAAAATCTCATGATGACTTGATGAGTGGCATTTCTAGTGGGAAATGCTTCTATCAATTTTGTAAAGTAGTCGGTGGCTACTAGGATCCATTTATGCTATCCACTGGAAGATGGATTTATTTCACCTATGAAATATAGACCCCATTGCTGGAAAGGCCCATTCACTATAACAGGCCTAAGGGGCAAGGATTTGAGCTACTGCTTCCCTATAAATCTTTGACATTGGTCACAAGCCCTTACAAAAGTGCATACATCAGTAAAGAGGACTGGCCAATAGTATCCTTCTCTTAAGATCTTGTGGGCTATGGTTTTCCAGTAGTGGTGGCCTCTACATGTACTGGAATGAAAGTGATGCATGACCTGTTCTGCTTCCTCTTTATCTAGACACCTTAATAAATTCCAGACTAATCCCTCCAGTACAATAGTTTGTCAATTATGCAAAACTTAATAGATTTCAACTTAAGAGCTCGTGCTTGGTTAGGAGTGAGATCAGGAGAAACTTCTAATTTTTGCAAAAATTGAATGCTACCTGAATACCACTCACATGAAGATATGTTCTCAGCTACTGATGGACTATTATTATGATCTTGATTTACTTCTGTTTCCACTGCTACCATAGTCTTCACCTTTGCTAATCTGAAACATGTGAAATTTATTCCCAACAGTTCACAGTTTTATTTGGCCATGAGTTTGGCCAGACCTAATCCCCTTACCAACTTGGTGGGTTTCACCTGTACATCAAACTCAATGAGTTTGGAAATCCACTTAGCTCTCTTCCCATCAATGCCAGGTTCAGTAAAACATCCTTCACAGTAACTGAAGTGACATATGCAATGAACTTTGCATGGAGAATGTAGATTCTGAAAGTCTTCAAATATTTTATGAGAGAATAATCTTGCTTCTCAATTGGGTCATACTTCAGCTTAGAATCTCTCAGGGTTATGCTGAAAAAAGAAATTGGATGATCAAGGCCTTCATCATTATTTTGTAATAGTACAGCTGCCACTGTGTCATAAGATGCAAAAGATAAAATGTAAAAACCCTTGGTGTAGTCGGGACTAATCAGGGATGGGACCTCCATGACGACTTTCTTAATGTCTTCAAAAGAGTTTCTTTCTTGGCCAGTCCACTTTATTTCTGCATCCTTTTTTAGCATGACTGTTATATGCTTTACCAGCTCGGAGAAATTTGGAATAAACCTTATGACAGAGTTTATCTTTCCTAAAAAGGACTGAATGTCTCTTTTTGACCTTGGTATTGACAGTTTTTGGATTTCTTCCAATCTCATCAGATCGATCTTTACACCTTCAGCTGATACTATGTGGCCTAGGAGCTTTCCTTCATTGAGTGCAAACTGGGACTTCTTGGGGTTCAGTGATATTCCATACCTTCTGCACTTTAGAAATACCTTCCTTAAATGCTGGAAGTGGTCATGATGGCTGTGATTGTAAACTATTAAGTCATCCAAATATATCAGCACGAATTTATCTTTTAGCCCTACAAAAGCTAGGTCCATATCTCTCTAAAAAGTAGCCCCAAAATTCACTAGCCCAAATGGAATTTTAGCATACATGAAGGTGCCCCAGGGGGTGGCAAAGGCAGTCTTATCTTGGTCATCTAGGTGCACAACATCTTGGTTGTATCCAGAGAAGCCATCAAGGAAGGACATGACCCTAGCCCCCGAGACTTTCTACAGCAGATGTTCCATCTTGGGCAGTGGATAGTTGTCTTTTTTGGAACACTTGTGCAGGTTTATAAAGTCCACACACAACCTAATTTCTCCATTTTTCTTTCTTACCACTACTAGATTTGCAATCCAATTGGAATACCTGAGGGGGATTATGATCTTGGCTTTGAGGAGTTTGTGGATCTCTTTCTCAATCATTGGTAATAGAAGAGGTCTGATGGGTCTCATATTTTGTTTGAAAGGAATGGTGTCCTTTTCCAAAGGAATCCTGTGTTGGATGATGTTGGTGTCATATGTTTTTAGGTCACTATACTCCCATGCAAAGATATTAGCAAACTCTTTTATCAAGCTGAAAAATTTAGAATTCTGTCCGGCAATCATCCCAGTGGATAGATTTATTATTTTTGGATAGCTTTGGTTGCCTATGTTTTTCTCTTGGATAGTAGGATCTAGCTCCCTTTTGGAAGGCTTGAAAGGGATGTCATTGTGATCAAACAATTCTTCCAATGGTACTAAACCTCAGGGTATGTAGTTTCTGGGCAATTGGACAATATTCTGCTAAGTCACTTTATCTTTTAACTTGAGCTGTTTGGATTCCTCCATGTTAAGGTTTTCCTGGTCTATGTGTATGTCAGAGAATTCATCTACTAACTGAAGGAATTTACTAAGCTCCTCATAATTTTCAAACAACCTCCAAAATTTTACATTGTCTGGCAGAGAGGGTCTATACTTGACCTGAACATCATAGCTGAGCTTAGGGGGTAAAGGAGGAACAAACAGAATTGCAGAGAGGGCCAGGGAATCAGCCAGGTGATTCAAAGCCCTAGGAATATATGACAGTTCAAAAAACATAAAGGAGTCTCTACGTTTCCATACCTCATCCCTATAGGCCTTTAATCTGATATTTTTTGTCTAAAAAGTGTTGTTGACCTGCTGTATGATGAGGTCTGTGTCACCAAAAATATTCATGCATATGATCCCCATCTCCTTGGTGGCTTTAACTCCTAGCAGCAAGGCTTCATATTCTTCTATGCTGTTAGTGGTTTTGAAATCAAGCTTACAAGACAGGTGAATGTTTTCCTTACATGGGGAGATCAATACTACACCTGTGCCTGCTGAGCTTTGAGCACTAGCCCCATCAAAATACATGGTCTAGATCGTTGTCATGACTTCTTCAGGCTACTGATGGGTGGGATCAGTGAGTTGAACTAATATCTGCTGATTATCATCTATTTGCAAAATGCAAGACCCAAAATCGGTGTCCACCGCGTAGATGGGGTGATTCACTAAACGACTCTCCTTGCTTATGATGCACGCTAGCTGATTTTCCCTGTACAGTCTCTTAGTTTCTCCTCCAAACATGGTAATGGTGGTGTATGTGAGATCCATCTAAAGGGTGCCACCTAGTGTTTTGGTCCATGACTGAGATAGAAAGAGGTCAAATTTTGGAGGAATATCGGCCACTACAATGTCCATCATTACGATTTTCGAAGGTAGCTGTGTTAAGTTTATAGCAAGGCTTTTGATGATGCCCAAGCACTTGACATTCCTAGAGTCAAAGGGAAATAAATCATGGTAGGGCTTAGTGATGCTAAGGCAAATTTCATCCATCACAGCCTTTGGCATTAGGTTATGAGACACTGCTGAATCCAGCAGACAGTTATGGAGGATTTTATCATGGATGTTCAAGGATATATAGAATGGTGGGTAGGGTTCCTTTAGGTATTCAATCATGGGGCCCAGGGTTACAATATGCTTGTCATCTTACAGGTTTACAAATTTAGTGTCAATGTGCACCTTGGGATGAAGGGAATTCAGAATGGTGGTTTTGAATGCATCATTCTTCATTAGCTCAATTAAAGGGAAAGGGATTTTCAATTTTTGAATTTCATACTCGAGGTTGAAGGAATAATTCAGCCTATCTGGATACCTTACCTCAGGAGCTGTAGGTTTGAGTTGGACTTGATCAGGTGTGGCTGAAGGTGCTGTTTATGCAATTCTTTGGATGGGATAGCCACTTTCTTTGGTAAAACAACAACCTTTCTAGAAGGTGCAGCAGGATGCTTGACAGGTATAGCATTCTTCTTAAGGGGAGAAACCAACCTAGACCTTAGTTGGTAACCTCCCTGACCATCATCCTGATAGACAACCTCTTCAGCGATCTTCTCATCAATCAGGGCTTCCTCATATTCTGCCTATGTCAGAAAAGAATAGTCCACCTCATCCTCCACGCAGTGGATATTGTCTTCAGCTTCTCCTTCTTCTTCAATGAATTTTGGATCTTCTTCTAATATAGAATTTTGAAATGGAGATCTTATCCTCTAATCTTCCCCTTGATTTCTCTCCCTTCTGAGAATCTAAACTAGGGGGTTTCCTCTTCTATAAGGAACAAAATTTGGGTTTCAAGGAGCAAAGTTGCTTGGACATTTACCCCTCACTGATAGATGTCCTTGGTCCTTCAGTTTAGACATTTCAGTAGTCAGATTGTCTAATAGTTTGGTCATTTTGTCAATATTGTTCTCTAATGCCGAAGCCCCACTATAGTCTGTTGGCTGCTTTTTCCTGTCTATCTTCCCTTTGACCTTCTGAGATGCCAGAATGTTTGACTCTACTTCTAGGGTAGCATCCTGCATGAGTGATAAGGAAACATACCTCCTTTCTCTGAGAAGTAAGCAGAAGTCATATTCAAAGGAATTTTCATATGTTATCCTAGCTGAGGTATCAGTGGGCTTAATTTTGGTAGGGATCTTGATGTACATATTATTGAATCTCTTGGTAAAGTTGGAGACAAAATCCCCATTTTATCTTTTCAGGTTGCTGAATTCTATGATATAGTAGAGGTGGTCCCTCCTTTCTCCCCAATGATTTAGGAAAATGTCATCTAGGGCCTCTATGTCTGCCACTGATCTGGAAAGCAATTCCTTAAACCACTTCCTAGCCTGGCTATCTAGGCTTTGCACAAACACCCTAGTCCATACATCTTCTTATTCTATGTTAATATTTTCAGCATAGCTGTAAAAATCCTCTAGATGTTCTTCAGTAGTGAAATCCCCTTCCCCTGTAAAATTAGGCATATACTTGAGATAATCCCCAGTAGGCATGGCTGCGAGAGGATTTGGCAGAATTAAGGGCGCATACCTAGCTACCAAGATCCTTTCCATCTTGGTCAATTGAGGGGCAGCCATATTGGAAATGGGTATGGACAGGGTTATGGAATGAAACACTGATGAAGCTACTTGTTAAGAAGGTGGTGGTATACTTATCCCAGCGGAGTCACCAGGGACTGTATCTTCACAAGAAGTTGTGCTTGAAGATGCTCAACCCCAAGATTTTTTTGGTGTATCTAAAAATTCCTGGGAATTAAGAGTTTCAGCAGAAGAAATAATAACATAAATATTTCTTGAAATACCGGATGTAGATTTTTGTGCAGTATTGCTGGTCTGTCTTAGTTAAGTCAGACCTAGATCTGAAACAGGTGTTGTCGGTGGCCCCTTTGGATATGCTCTGGTACTTGATATTATTGAAGCCACCTTATATCAATGGATTCACTAGATAGATGACTACAACCATAATAATTTCCAAGCTTTGTCTATCATCAAAGCATGGATCTATGTCGTCTCCCAGGGAAGGTGAGATTCAATCTCCTCTCCCCAGCAACGGCGCTACTTTGTTATCACTCCAGGAAACTCCTCTAGGTTGTAGCTTGAGGATGCTTGGTAACTTAAAATGTTTTTTATGGTTTTTTGATATGGATCAAGTCAGGTGACCTATATAACCTGCCACTGTCAAGACATGCATGAAGCTCACTCAATCACAAGGCTTTTAGTTACAACTTGTTCAGTAGTTTGACAATAAGGTGCATGGATGGAGAACTCATCAAGATGGTAGAATTACATACAAAATAGATGCATATGAATGGATAAATCTTGACAAGGATGGTACTTATAAATCAAATCACATTAACTCACCAATAGGATGATAGCTATTAGCTATTAATCAACTTGAAAATCACCTAAATGCACATTCAGGCATAAGCACAGTAAAGATAAATATGATGGTTGAACAACTCATAACAAAAGAGCTCACAATTAGAATAAACAAGATGAGATGATTGACAATAGAATAGGATTACAAATCCTTAAATTTGAACCTCTATTATAAAATCAATCATGGGCTTTATAGCCTTCTACAAAAATGACAGATTCTGAAAATTTGATCTGTTTACACAAAAAATACTTGAAAGTGATAGTTTTCTCAGATTAGGGCTTCAAACCCTTGCTAACTATTTGTCTCTCTATTGTGAAGATGTAGTTCGCTGAGCAAATTTTCAATAACTGAAGTGGTCGCTGATAATCACCATTGTTGGTTCACTGTGAAATTGCTGCCAATAGCCAGTGTCTCGGTGTTTAACAGGAGTGACCTTTCTTGTTTAATCCAGTAGATTTTCTACCTTACCACCGCAGTCGTTGATCAGAAGCTCTCTTTTCTAGCACATTGGTTCCCTAGACCAGAATGTTGCCACTATTTCGGAGGTGGAACGAACTAGTTTCATCGTTGTTGGAAGTCGTATGTCAAAGAAATCGGGGCATTAGTCCTCTACGCTGCCAATGGAAAGTCTTGTTATTCGTTGATGCACGTAACTGTTATTCGGAATGATTTTTGTGATTGATCAGAAGCCTTGTCCATTTCCTCACAAACACTACAGAGCTACTTATATTTACGCTGCCGATCTATAGCCCTTAGTTCTTTCAATCACCAATGAGTCTCTATTGTCTGGGAACCCGTAGTTAGTTTGTCTCCTGCCGTTGCGGATCCTTAGTGGACTATTGTGCCGATGATTAGTGTTTTCAAGTTTCGACGTGTAGTCCTTAGTTCCTCCGATCACCAATGATTTTATGTTGTCGAAGAACCCATAGTCAGTTCGTTTCCCCTCGTTGCGACATCAGAACCTCAAAGATGAATGCTACCGTAGTGTCGGAGATTTCAACGACTAATCTTCTCAACATTGGAGATGATTTTTTGTTATGGCAGAACCTGTAGTCAGTTTGTTTCTCGCCGTTGCAGCTCCTTAGTGAACTATCTTGCCGACGGTATATGTTTTCAAGCTTCGACACATAGTATTTAGTTCTTCCAATCGTCGATGATTTTTCACAGTGGTGGTGCCGTAGTGAACTAAAACTCCAAAACGTCGATGTAATAGAGGACTACACCTCCGATCACTATTTAAAAACATGTTTCGATGGAAGTAAATTTTTTACCAATACGCCTAACCGCTGAAGGGGTTTTCCACTTGTTATTTATCTTCCATATTTTGGTGGCTAATGAGATGTTCTAATCCTTACCCAAGCCACCGAAAGCTACAACTTGTGAAATTTTCATAAAAAAATAGAGGCTTTCAAACTGTTAGTGACATTCATATCCCTCATTGCGTGAATAAAATTATTCATACGAAAAATAATTTATTTTTGGAGATAACACACCCTTTTAGAATGAAAGGAATACAGGTCTTTATAAGGCCTTGGAATCTCCAACCCCAGGCTTTCCACCACTCCCTTTGGCATCAGATTGTGTGAGGATCCTGAATCTAGCATAGCATTGTGTAACACCATATCATGCACGTTCAAGCTCATGTAAAAGGGTGGCACCTCCTTATCGTCATTGTCCACACTATCAATCTTGGTCCTCTAAGATATCAAGGTGGGCTTCTCCTTGATTTGAAATCATCGTTGTTATAGTGTCCCTGTACTCCTGATTCCTCAATAATTCATTGAAAGGAATCGAGACCTTTAGCTTAGCTAGCTCGTTTTGGATATTAAACATGGGAGGGGTTTTTCCTAGTTCGACAGGTGCCATGGGCTCCAAGTCTCTCACATTATTATTCCCCTTTTCCGCTTCTCTAGGTTCCATCGGCCCCTTTTGTTTTTCATTTCCTTTCCCTGGGCCAATTTGACTACTAGAAGGGTGGTCAGGATTTAACCCTCCCTTATGTATAGTAGCGTCTCCAACAGAGTCACCACCCTTTTTATGTATAGCGATGTCTCTACTCCTTAATTTGATCTTCCTGACATCATCTATAGCATGCATATACCCTTTATGATATTGCTCCAATTCCCTAGTCAAGGTCTTGTCATCCACCTGAGCAATCATATCATGTTCCTCTTTAGTCAAGTAGATCTCAGAGTCCAAATCGCTGAAATGATGGATATGATCTTCAGCGGATTCAGCTTCATCTTCGACAGCCACATAGTTTTCATGGAAAGGAGGCCCGATTGGTTGCTCTTCTTGATTTCTCGAATTCCTCACATCCCTTGGTTTATTTGGTTGGAGCGGGGGAGGGACCTGACTCGTAAAATTGGGATTCCTTATCTAAGGTTCATTCTACTCCTAGTTCATCGGCATGACCTCTACCATTAGCATGTCCATCAAATTTTCCATAGTTTTGAGCATCATCTCAAATTTTATATCACTGGATGAAGAGGCGGAAGTAGAGGGGTGTGTCTCTTCTCTACCTTTCCTTCTGTCAATCTATGCCCTTGGTTTAATTTTCCCACATGCCATCATATTGGCCTCTACTTCTAGGGCATCAGTGAACATAGATAGGAGAGTGTTTGGACTTCTTTCTCTCAATAACAAAGAAAAATCATTGTCAAAGGCATCAGCGTAATGAAGTTTAGCTACCCCAGGTGAAGGTTTGATATCGATAGGTATCGAGTTGTAGACCCGCATGAATCTGCTGGAAAAATCATGGAATGATTGAAAACCTCCTTTCTTGAGATTGTTGTATTGAGACAATACCTGTAATGGTCTTTGTTTATCATCCCACCTTTCTAGGAATATGGTTTGAAAGCCAGCAAAGCTGCGGATAGACCTAGGTGGCAAATCTTTGTACCATTTGTTACAGCCGATTTTACCACACATGGTGAATCACATTTTTATGGCCTTCCCTGTCCCTCTACAGACTCCTTAGACCCCATGGACCATTTTTATACCTTTGATGTTTCCAAGATCATCCCTAAAAACATGCGAAAATTTCCATACGCAACTTTTAAACCCTTTCTTGTGTATATACATGAGTTTGACCCCTAAAACCACGTACATCGGGATGTGTGCAAAAGACCAAAATATTTTGGAGTTTTCCTTGATGTGGATCCGAATCACTTGTCTCCTGGCCTTCCATATGCCTTGATATCACTCGGATTTGACCTTTCATTATCCCATTGAAGAGCTATATAAGGAACCCTTTCGATACATTGAAGGAATGAGGAATTCAAGAGCATGAAAATTATAGTCCATTGTTGCCAGAGCTTATACTCGAGTTTGCATCCCTTTGTCCCTTGTGGCATTCTTGTGTTCTTCCCAAGCTTTCCTTTTGCTTTTGAGATTGTTATCGAGAGATGGAGGATTGAAGTGGGGGAGGCCCAAGTGGGGGACTCAGTTTCTCCAATTCGCATATGTGCTGACAGAGGTTGTCTCTATTGTAATCTATGTTTTATATTAATAGAAATATCTTTTCCTGTCCAATAATGTGTATTTGAATGAATATTTGATCCATGGATGATTTCAAATGCTTATATGTTATTGATTATATATGATAGAGTAGGTCTAACACGATTATATATATCATACTTGTCTTGTTTATTGAATGTTGAGGAAGCAATTTATCAATTCAAGCTGGAGTTGGAAAGCTCAACGGGGATCTACATCAATCGTCTGGAATAAGGTACGAATCGATATCCTTTAGTGTTAGATATTTGGTTTCTCTTGCATATAAGAAAGGATTGATTTTTGGAGTCAAGCTATCTATTGTGTTACCCCAAGCCATAGGAATTTCTCTCCGTAATAGAATTGGCGACTCCATTGGGGAGTTCCTAGTAATTGTCCTTTGGGGATTTTTATCGGCATTCAATGTTCTTGAATTGCTCTGATTTCTCTGTTTTTGAGTCGAGTCTGGGGGCATGTTTTCCTGGTAGTGTCTGATTGGTGTGAATTTTGTCTCAGGTTATCTGTTTTCCTTCATTTTTATACATTTTTCTTCCTGTACACAAGTTTTTAACTCACAGTCATGTATACACACGGTTTTGGCTGCTATATCCGTGTACATATGTGGGTTTTCTGCATACAGTTGTGTATGCCCTGAGTTTTTCCCTTTAGAGGAAGATTGATTGTTGCTGGGTGAATTTTGATGATTGTTGAGTCTCCTTTGATACCGCTAGAGTCTATATACACCTCTGTTTCTGACCAGAGACACCTTTTTTAGGGTAATTTTTTTTTTAAGAATGTTCTTGTCATTGCATTTTAAATTTTTTGTTTTGGGATTAGTGCATTAGATTTATTTTACCTTAGTACTTTGTGTGAGTGCTATTTGATTGTGCTTGTAGAGTCTGGGGGTGCTAGAATCATTCTTTTGCTTTGCTATCTCATTTTTATTCAAAAAATCCAAAAATATTTGCTTCTTTGCATCATTATGCATTGCACTTTGCATTTTGCATGGTACTTGCACTAGATTTTCTTAGAGAAGTATTAGTCAGGATTTCATATATGAATGATTGCATTTGTCATTTGAATAAAAATTTTCATTTCACGTAGTAGCATGCCCTATTTTTCATTCGACACAATGCATTTGCATTGATTGTTAGGTGTGCATTTTACTTCATATTGCATCATAACACCATTGGTTGCATGGTCATATACCTTTTCTGAGTAATAAATCCAAATAAAATCAATGCTTAATTAAAATGGATTACAGTATTTTCTTTGATAGGGTACACCAACAAGATTAGGTTTTAGGGTCTTGGAATAGTTCATTGAGAGTAAATTCTCTAATACCACTAAACAACAACATGTATGTGTATGTCTAGGTGAGGGTGTGAAATTCCTTGGTATAATTAGTGTTTCTCAGGATCCTCCTCTTACAAGGGAGTTAAGCATGAGGCAGTGTGAGTGGTTATTGATTGGGATGACCCCTAGTCATAACTAAGTAGCACTGAAGATATTTCCAGGATTGTATTCGTATCTGGGAGATATTTTGAGAGTTTTGGGCTTTTCTACCCTTCCCATATAGTCAATCCCACCTGCAACTGTCTGCTTGAGAATTTATTATATTGAGGTGACCTTAGTTGCCTTACCTAGGTTATCGAGGGGGTACTTTGTAGGGGTTATTCTGTAGGTGTCCTGGCCAATTTGGGGTCAGACAACATAGTCGCTATATGCGTTGAAGTCGAGGGCCACAATAATTGGTTACGAACCTCCACTTGTTGTGTATGGGAGTCTCAAGCCTCTCCTAGGTGAGACATACCTGCTTCATTCAGGAGCTCACATATCCTACCCTTGTTTGCTTGTGTTGGCTTTAGATTATATTGGTGTATGCTCTGTGCACGTTAACTTTCTTAGGGTTTGCATAATTAGAAGATTCTTTTTCATTTTTTGGGTCATTGTGGATTCGGGTGCGGCACCCTGCCATTCTCGTCGTTTAGCAAGACTTCATCCTTCTACATCTCCTCCTCCTTTGGGAGAGGGAAATAGACAGTCCAGGAAGACTACTTCTCACATTGATTCACACATTATGGGAGATCATTAAGATGAAATTTCTGAGTTATCTTCTCCACCTCAGGAGGTTGGAGAAGAAGATCCTATTCCTGTATATGATCCTTCACCTGATATACCTACACACTCTAGGTTCGCTCCTTCACATGATATACCTACACACTATGGGTATGATCCCTCATTCTCAAGTCACCGGTATTGAATGTTGGGTGAAGAGACTCATCATGAACCTGCAAGTGCTAGTTATGTTAGTTATGGCATGTCTGGTATCCTTGCACATGATCCAGCACATCATGCCGAGTCAGAATTTGATCCTAGAATTATGCCTAGGGACATTCCGATTCCTTTCCATGCGGAGAGATTTGGGAGCACGAGTCACATTGCACCCTCCATCCCGATGGTGGAGGCTACATCTCACATTTGTCCTAGACCTGGTGTTAGTAGTCCTATTCAGAGACCAAAACCAATATGAGTGACTATAGGGAATACCACTTACATAGTTTCACATGTCCCTTCGTCCTCTATTCCTAGTTCTTCAAATGATATTACTCCCTATCATTCATGTGGTCCTTCAGACTAGAATGTAGCTATGAGTCATGTGCATACTGTTTCTACTTGCGTATTTGTGTCTCAAAGTCAAGTACCTCGTATTGTATCGGGAGGTCGTATTCCTACTTCTGGAGGTCATATTCCTACTTCTGGAGGTCATATTCCTACTTCCAGAATGTCTATTCCTACCTATGGAGTTTCGCATGGGACTTTTTATGGACCATATTATGGACCGCAGTATGCAAAAAGTTATTCCCCTTATGGGTACGGGTATCAACAACCCGCTTAATCCATGAATTATGGATTTGTATCCCCAAATAGTCAAGGTACGCCACATTATGGTGCTTCCATGCCACCATACATTTGTCAAATGGGAGGAGGATACTATGGCCATGGCCATGGTGTTTACGGTCATCAATCCTATGTGAACCAAAATTATCAGGGAGCGTCTCATCGACCTGCTCAACCTAGACTCTCTTTCCTAGCAACGTTAAATTTGCCTGAATTGTTGAGACTAACGAACAATCCAGTCTTTCATGACCCGGCTTGGCTAGTTATCCCTAATAAGATTCCCTTATACATTCCCAAATTCGAGGGAAAAATAGGAGAAGATCCTTTTGAACATGTTACTACATTTCACTTTTGGTACTCTTCTAATTCCTTACATGAAGATTTGATCCATTTAAGGCTATTTCAACGCACCCTTACAGGGCCTACAGTGAAATGGTACATAGAGTTACCTAGGGGGGCATTCGTTTTGTTCGATGACCTAGCTATGAATTTTCTCAACCACTTCCAGCTACCAGTGCATTACGACATTGGTACGGAACTCTTGTCAAAATTTCGGTAAGACAAAGCCACGCATATATTGGACCATATCCAAGAGTGGCATAGAAGGAAGAGATTGATTAAATCCTTCATACCACCGGAGTTTCTCCTCTAATGGTTCCTTAAATCGTTGCTATCTTGTATAGCCAAGAATATTTCTACATCCAGAGTTCAAAATGAGGAACAAGCCATTTTTAGGGTGCAGGAATTGGATTTGATTTATGCTCAATCCGGTTTGTTATATGAGATCATTCCTAACGCTCTGCGTTCTAGTTTCAACCCTAAGATCAAACCTAGACCAGATGCCGATGGCATTGTTGGTTGTATGAGTAGAAAAACTATGGATTCGGTTGTGAAATAGGTGAGACAATTGTCTATCAACCAATCTGCCTCAGGACAAGCCACGGCTTCATCTCAACCCACACAAATGGTGAGTGTGCTTTCGGTGTAATCATTGGACCAGAAGGGTAACTAGCAACCCAAAAGGAATAAGAAAAAGGGTAAAAACAATCATAAGGGTGGGAGTAGGAATGAAAATGCCAATTCTAATGACAAGAACTCCCAAAATGCTGGGGGGGACAAGAAGCCTAAATGTAAGGTTAAGTTTCCTTGCAAGTTGTGTAAGGATGACCAGCTCACTCACTTGTGCCCTCGAATAGAAGAAGCCTCGAGGTTCATAGCGTAGGGCCCAGTTGTGCTGACTAACCCTTTCCCTGATAATCAAAATACGAACTTGAGGATCCATGATCAATATAGTGGGGATCAAGATCCGCTGAAAGCTTGTAGTGGTCATGGTTGCATCAACATGGTGCGTGCTACTAAGGTTGCGACTCGTGCGAAGGATTATGGTTCATCACAACCAGACCTTGGAAAGGAACCTGCTCCACTCGGGAGTCCTTTGTGTATTGAAAACCATGTGGATAAACCTGAAGTTGCACCTCGCATTCCTAAGGGAGTCCTTAAGCTTTCAGGGCATAATCCTAATGCCCGAGCCACCCAGAACTATTATGTTGTTGAGGATTTGGGACACATTCCTTGTGCGATGTTTGCACTCGAAGTACTTCAGAGTTATCCTTCGCAAAGGAAGGCTTTGCTTTTTGCTCTCGTTGTTAATGATGATCACTCTTCCTTTATCACCAAATTTGAAAAAGCGGGACTACAGCCTCACTTGCCTTACTATGTGTCTCTCTTGATTCATGTAGAATGTCTTAACATGACCATCAAACGCACTGTGATTGACCAAGGCGCTACTACTTCCATGATATATTTAGTGTGTTGGAAGGGTTTGGGTTTTGTCGAGTTGTCTAAATCCACTACCATGTTGACTTCTTTTGATGGTCAATCATTTCGGCTGCACGACATTCTTCCTTCCCTTAAGGTCCATTTGGGAGGGAAGACCATCGCAATCAAGGTCGAGGTGGTTGATGCGCCCCTTGACTACAGTCTGTTACTGGGTAGGAATTGGATGTACAGTATGAAAGACGTAGCTTCTTCTCTATTTTGAGTTGTATGCTTTCCATTTAATAGGAAGATAGTTACGATTGATCAAATGTCATTCAAGAATTCATGTGTTACCACATCTTTGGGAGCTTCTGTCCTGATTGTCGCTCACTCTCATCCGGTAACTGGGAGTGTGGGTGTTGGCATGTACCCATCCCTTATGGGATCCTTTAGCTGTCCTGCACCCGTTATTATGATCGGGTCTAGTTTCAGTGAGGTTTCGTCGTCATTGCATTTGGTGTCTTTTCGCACCACTCATATGGAAGATCCTTGGATTCTTCCTACACCGATTCCTTTGTGTGAGCCTATCGGAACAGATGTGTCGTTTCCTATAGCAATGATAGTATATCAAGCTAATATTTAATGTGTTACAGAGCCTAGTCCTTCCTCTTCATGGATGGAGGAGGAGGACCCATATATGTTGCCTGCATGGGCAGTTGAGTCTTCTCATGCACATGATTGCCTTGATAGTGTTTTTCCATTAGATGAAGCTATTATTAAGGCTATGTCTGTAGTTGAGCCACCTTGGGAAGAGTTGCATCATAGATCTTACTTCCTTCCTGAGCTTGACCGTTTGGAGTGTGAAGACTTTAGAGAGATTCTTCGTGAGAGAATTGGTAGTCCCATGGTTCCATTAAGCTCTCCTGGTCCAATAGCCGATGGAAACATGGAGAATATATCTCCTACCATCCCTATCAATATCTCTTGTGATCCTAGGAAGATTGAGAATGTCTATATTGGGGTAGAATGTTCCCATGCTGAGATTCAAGAGTATACCGAGATGTTCAAATAATTTCGTTATGTATTTGCTTGGTCATATGAGGAAATGCCAGGTATTGACCCTCACATTATTGAGCATGAAATTAAAACTTATCCCAATGCTAAGCCTATTCGACAACACTTAGATGTGATGAATCCTAAGAAAGCACCCACGATTAAGGCTGAGATGGAAAAACTATTGAATGCCAGTTTTATCTATCCCATTCCGTTGACGGAGTGGGTTTCAAATCCCGTTCTGGTTGATAAGAAACAAGGAACGATCTGTATATGCACTGATTTTCATGACTTGAATCGTGCCTGTCCTAAGGATAATTTTTCCACACCATTTATTGATCAAATTTTGGATGAATGTGCAGGAAGCGAGGTATTATTGACGGCTTTTCCGGATACAATCAGATACAAATCAAACATGAGGACCAGCATAAGACTGCCTTTATTTGTCCTTGGGGTACCTTTGCATATTAGAAAATTCCTTTCGGCCTTAAAAATGCCGGAGCCAATTTTCAGTGGGCTATGACCTTGATCTTCCATGATCTCAAATTGATTATTGAATTATTTTTGGATGACCTCGCTGCCCATTCTCATCAGACGATGTGTCATTCCTACCATTTGAGATTAGTGTTCGAAAGGTGCCGCCATTACTTGGTCAGGTCAAATCCTCATAAATGCATCTTTTGTGTGAAGTCTAGTCACTTATTAGGGTTCAATGGCTCCAAGGAGGGTATAAGAGTCAACCCTTTGAAGGTTGAGGCAATACTTCAATTGTCTCCCCCGAAAAACATTAGACATCTTCAGAGTTGGCAAGGCATGGAAAATTTCTTGCGGAGATTCGTCGTTAACTTTGCCAATTTGACTAGAGGATTTATGCATGTTTTGAAGAAGGACACTACCTTTTTCTGGGATGAGCGAGCCCAGGAGTCCTTTGATGCACTTAAACGATCCTTAGCATCATCCCCAGTGATTAGTCCACCCGACTATAGCCGTGAATTTTTACTTTATGTGGCCACGTCCATGGAGATGATTGGTATGGTTTTGGTTCAGGAGGATGAGGAGCTCTAGGAGCATGTCATATATTATTTGAGCCGAAACCTTATAGATGCGGAGATCCATTATTCCCATGTGGAGAAACTTGCCTTAGCTATTGTTCACGCGGTTCAAAGATTGAGACACTATATCCTACTTTTCCAGACCTTGGTAATAGCCCATGTCAATCCATTTCAGTTCATCCTCACTAGAAGCATGATAGGGGGAAAGTATAATAAGTGTATTGTCATCTTGCAAGAATTCTATCTCGAGTTTGTTTCAGAAATAATGAAGAAATCGTTGATTTTTGCAGAGCTTATATATAATTTCCCAAGCGAGGAGGAGGAGGAAGTTTGTGAAGATATGTTTGTTGATGAGCACATTTTTCTAATCTCAACTTTGAATCCATGGTATGGGGATATTATCATATATTTACAAACATTGAAGGTCCCTACTCACCTTTCATGGGATGAACGATGACGGTTACATCACGTATCCAAGAATTAACTCATAGTGGATAACACATTATACCGATGTGGGGTAGATTCCATTTTACGTTGTTGTTTAACTCATGAGGAGGCTGAGCTTGTGCTGAATGATTGCCATGAAGGGGTGTGTGGTGGTCATTTATCTAGGATTTATACAGCCCAAAAAATCTTGACAGTGGGTTATTTCTGGCCGACGATCTTTGAGGATTGTGTTAATGCAGTCAAGAAGTACCACCCTTACCAGGTGTTTGCAAGCAATATGTGCTCAAATCCTTCCCCATTACATCCAATTATCACCACCGATCCCTTTACTAAGTGGGGGCTTGATTTCATGGATATAAACCCAGCTTCAGCTGGGGGGCATCATCATATTATTCTGGTTGCTGACTATTTCACGAAATGGGCTGAGGCTATGCCCATGGTTAAATCTAACAGTGAGACAACTGCACATTTCGTATTCAACCAGATCATTACTCAGTTGGGTATTCTGAAAGAGCTTGTCTTTGACCATGGTAGGCACTTTCAGAATCGGATGATGGAATAGTTGGCCTCAAAGTTAGGGTATAAGCAGGAGCATTCTTCTTCTTATTACCCTCAAGCGAATGGACAAGTTGAAGCAGTGAACAAATCACTCAAGTGTATTCTTCAATGAACCATCGCGCAAAGCAAGAGCAATTGGCATATTATGTTATATCCTGCTTTGTGGGATTATAGGACCATGGTTAAAACTGCCATCAGTTTTTCTCCATATCAGTTTTTACATGGAGTGGAGTCTATATTGTTGGTTGAGTCGAAATCCCTTCTTTGAAGCTAGCCATAGAGTTCTTACCAGACACTTTCCCGTTGGAGAAACTTTTGGTCCATTTAGAGCAGCTTGATGAGCAGCACTGAGATGCTTTAGTGGCTCTAGAATTAAATAAGTGTAAGCTCCAATATGATAAATCTATCTTTCCAAGGAAGTTTAGTGAAGGAGATTTGGTCCTTTTGTGGGATCAAGCTAAAGAACCCTTGGGGGAAGGAAAATTTAACCCCGTGTGGCATGGTCCTTGCATTGTTAAACGTGTGTTAGAGAAGGGCGCATATGAGTTAGTATATTACCAGGGAACAGCCTTGGCGGAACCTATAAATGGGCTCTATCTTAAAAATTACTATGCATGATTCTCATCTAAGACCGACTATTGTATATTATTGTACAGTATTTTGCATAGTTAGGTTTTTCTTATGGTGATTGGGTTTGTTGATTAGCTTTAATTTCTTATGGAAGATTTCAATGGAGTCTTCCATCTATATAGTATTTGTGGATGGTGCTAGACGCCACACTCAACACTCAGCCTCTGACGCTTAGGTAATTTATACTCCTACGAGTCAGATATTGTCTTCAGGAGGCGTATGTTTATGGCCCTCTTCAAACAATGTTGCTGAGTATAGTGCCGTTATCGAGATTCTATGGGATGCCATTTTACATGGTGTTCTATATCTTGAGGTACGTCTTGATTTGGAGTTAGTGGTGTCACAACTTAATGGCCTATATCATGTTATGGATCCAACATTATTACGAAGATTCTTACGTATGAGATTGTTAGAATGACAATTTGACATAACATACATACATGTTCAAAGAATTTATAATCAAGTTGCTGAATCATATGCTAACTATGTGTTAGATTGGCATTTGTTTCACAGACAATAAGCTCATAACAAACATACATTTTTACACCTGTAAATAAATAAACCAACCACAATAAAAGTTTTTCATTAAACATCCAAAATGTGATAATACATAAGTGTCATAATACAAAAATCGGGCTTCCAAGCCACCAAAATATAAATACACGGTAGTAAAAAATATATTACTCCCAGGTATCTAAGCCTGGGGAGGAGGAGGGGGGTTCTGATCATGGAATATCACCACAGCTCTAGCTAGCCATCAAAACAACCGCACCCATGCTCGTGGCACACCAACCACCTGACGTTGCATGGCCTTAGGCAGGTCCTCGACCTACACCATGGGTACTCTATGTGTCAGCCACACAAATTTGGTATGAATGGTTTGGAGCATCTGCTCCACATCCACACCCATAATGTAATCTCCTCTTCCCCTCCGTCTATGATGAGGGAAGCCTTCAAACCACCGTGGTCCTACATCTGCATACATATGACAGGATGTCACTATGTGTTGTCATGCAAATACATGTCTTTTTGAGTCTATATATATCAAAAAACACAAAAATTAAATAATTCACAAAACTTAAAAAGAGGGTTGGGATTCATTACCAATGTCACTGTATGCTGATCCTAGTGGTAGAGGCATGTCGGGATCTCCCCGAAAATATATCCCTGCATAGAGGTAATCATCGATGGAAACTATTTTCTATTGCCACCATGGAAAGAAATCAGCTGGATAGGGGTTGGACACCCTGCCTCCACCTAGTCTATGCATTGCATCTACCCAATGATGATTGGTCCAGATCTTGAACCCCATGAAGAGGAACGTCAACTCCAAGGCTCAATCCTGGAACATGCTCAAAGAAAAATGTGCTCATTACATTGCTGAAATCGAAGTTTTGTACCCTACCCATCTTCCACTCGTTGAGCTGGTGCTTCAGTTTTCGCAACAACGCAATTCTCCAATCATAAACCATGGGTCTAATGCACTCCAGTGCATAGAACATCAGGGGCCATGAGGCTTGGTGGAGTGAGGCTAGCCCTGCTATCCTGCCGAGTGTCAGTAGTATGGCATTTAGGCCTAGCACCTGTATGGAGTTAGTTGGGATATGACTCCTGACCTTCTCCGTGTCCTGATAACAATACACTGCTATGTACTCATCTATGGTGAGGCCACCTCCGGGCCTGCGAGAACGTAGGTTCACCACTTCCCCCTATCGGGACAATCCAGTAATGAAGTATATGTCCTCCACTTCTATTGTGAGGGACATCCCATCAATCTGGAATGAATCTGAGTCAGGATCCAAGTAGTCTACTAGCATCTGCAGCAGTCTTGGCTTGGCCCTTAAGACACCAAGACACCAAAACTTGTAGATTCTGCATGCAGGAAGAGCCTATTGTGCCATTATATCTCCTCGTACTGCTTTTTCTACATCCTCCTGCTCTTGTTCCCTCCATTCTAGAACCATCCTGCACATTTAATTTAAGTTTGGTTCATTAGATGTCTTAGAAAAGCTTGAATGTGGCCGCATATGTGACTGTTTGCTAAACAACCGAGTATGTACGTGACTTTGGGGCATTTTTTCGTGTATAGCCATCCCTATACACGGAAAAATCCTCTATTTCCATGTGGGACATGGTGTATAATTTAGGATGGCCTAGAAATCAAATTGGACCATGGAAAATTAAAAAATTTACATGTAAATGAAAGAGTAGGGCATGGGAAGTTGCCTGGAAGAAACGGTGTCGGATTCCGCCGGTTGGATCTCTCGGAATTCGTGTTTGAAGTTCTGAGCTCAATTGGGTAAAAATTTCAAATGTTATATAATGTTTTGAAGTTTTTACTATTTATAGAAATTTTTCAAATTTTTGAAAAAGTTTACCCCCTTTTCTATAGTTTTGGACCGTTTTTGACTAATATATGATGTAGGAGACCGTTTTGAGCACCGTTTCGACCGTTGTTTTGACCCGTTCATGTCGATTTTAGGTATGATGTTTAAAATGGAATATAGGTTAGGTTTCACCTTCGTTTCCATTTTGCATGATCTTATGACTGTTTCATTATAACCTTAGGTATGAACCCATTCGATCTTGTCATGGAACCTTCTTGCTATTTTAGAAGTGACATGATGTGAATGGTAGAGCTTCACCTTACATGGGTACCCTAGTTAGCTCCTTGTTTGCATTTGGTGCCCATGCTGACAGTTTTTCTTTTAGGATGTGGGAATCCATTGTATAGTATCGCCATGAAATTTCATAAGAGCCTGCGATACTCCTCTTGATCTTTTGCTGGCCTGTTTCCCCAGGACTCCCTTATGTCAAGTTGTAATTTCATTATCATGAGCTTTTCTTGCCTCATTGAGCCTTATGCCGGCTTCCCTGACTTTGAGTATCAGCCATATAGCCCAAGCTTGTCTCATGTCTAGCCACGCAGAGCCATTTTATATATTCTTTGCAGCTTGATTCACTATTTTTACCAGGAGTGGACTTTCCCCTGAGTGTCGCTATCCTACACAAGTGTCCTTTCATTGAGCATAGGTATGTTTCGCTACTTGGAACTAGTTTGTTTTCCCATTTGAAACTCGTCTCCACCTAGTCTGTAACTTTAAAGCGATTTTATTCTTTTTCGAGCTTTTCAAATATTTGAAAAAGTAAAAAAAAAAATTAAAAAACCAAAAACCTAGACAAGAAAAGATGTTATCTTTGGAAGTAGTCGAGTCGTGTCGCCTTCGAACAGAGCACTATATATCACATCCATTGGTTGGGTTAATATTTTGACTTTAGGAGCTGTACTCATTTATTTGAGTTTATCTCCACTGGCTGGTTAAGCTTCCAGTCCCTATGGAGCCTCTGTCGATGCCTCCTGTGTCGCAGAGATGTCCCAGTTTTGCATATCGAGTCTATGCTGCCTACATTCAATCACCATTCACCTTTATGCTCTTGTTCGAAGGAATTTGAAACCCGAGTCGGCCATTCCTCAGTTATCTTGACTTTGGATGTCGGCCATTCCCGATATAGTTACTGGTTCGTTCACCTTATGATCGAGTCCTTCCACATTATACAACTTTGTTGAGTACCTCATGTTGGATGATGGGGGATGCCTTAATTCCCTCCTTCCAGTGGATTTCATCCCATTGAATTTAGAACATTTATTCTGGGATAGGAATCTAGAGTCATGTTTGAGTGCCTTCAGACTTGCAGTCATCAGTGGCAGATTCTCTCACCATCGACAAATTTTGGGAATACATCAATGTCCCCTGATCAATGGATTCTCTCAAGTGTTCGATGTCAACACATTTATTCACACTTGTTAGTTTTCACTCTAGTACCTTGATTCCCATTTTCATTATTGGTGGGTGATCTCACATCTGTTAACGGTATACATCAATGACCAGTAATCAGATGATGGACTACTATGTTCGACCTCAACACCTCTATTCACATAGTAGGACATGTACTCATAGCAGTTTGTGTAGAAAACCTTCTAAATTGGTGGCATCTCTTATATGCCACCTCCTTGATTGTGTGAGTGTTCATGAGATTTTAGCTCTTGTGACTTGATTCTAGTATATGTCAGACATTTCTAGCCATTATGGAGATCTTGATGAATTATATATCTTCAGTCTTCATGGAGATCATGATCCTTCATCTATATTCATCATGGTGATTGTGGTCTATTTATATTATACGTGACGATGACCACACATGTCATATTGTATCACGCCTATTCATGGCCATTGTACTCTTATGTATCTAGGACTGCTATATCTATTTGTAGTTATGTGCAAAGTTGTATCATTGTATAGTGTTGATTGGATGGCTGGTTCTTCCACTAGGTTCTTCATCAATTCACTTCTGGGATGGACTTATAATGTATTTCGACCATCATATGACCCCTCTGACCTCACACATTAGGGGGCATTTGTTACAGCTGATTTTACCGCACATGGTGAATCACATTTTTATGGCCTTCCCTGTCCCTTTGTAGACTCCTTAGACCCCATGGACCATTTTTGTACCTTTTATGTTTCCAAGATCATCCCTAAAAACATGCAAAAATTTCCATACATGGCTTTTAAACCCTTTCTCGTGTATATACGTGGGTTTGACCCCTAAAACTGTGTATATTGGGATGTGACCAAATTATTTTGGAGTTTTCCTTGATGTGGATATGACTCACTTGTCTCCTGGCCTTCCATATGCCTTGAGATCACTTGGATTCGACCTTTCATTACCCCATTGAAGAGATATATAAGGAACCCTTTCGATACATTGAAGGCATGAGGAATTGAAGAGAAAGAAAACTATAGTCCATTGTTGCCGGAACTTATACTTGAGTCTACATCCCTTTGTCCCTTGGATCACTCTTGTGTTCTTCCCAAGATTGCCTTTTTCTTGTGAGCTTGCTATCAAGAGATGGAGGATTGAAGTGGTGGAGGCCCAAGTGGGGGACTCAGTTTCTCCGATTCGTAGACGTGCCAACAGAGGTTGTCTCTATTGTAATCTCTATTTTATATTAATAGAAATATCTTTTCTTGTCCAATAATGTGTATTTGAATGAATATTTGAACCATGGATGATTTCAAATGCTTATATGTTATTGATTATATATGCTAGAGTAGGTCTAACATGATTATATATAGCATGCTTGTCTTGTTTATTGAATGTTGAGGAAGCAATTTATCAATTCATGCTAGAGTTGGAAAGCTCAATGGGGATCTACATCAACCGTCTAGAATAAGGTACAAATCAAGATCCTTTAGTGTTAGGTATTTGGTTTCTCTTGCATATAGGAAAGGATTGATTTCTAGAGTCAAGTTGTCTGTTGTGGTACCCCAAGCCATATGAATTTCTCTCCGTAACACCATTTCTTGGCTTCCCCAGACAAACTCTGAGCAAACAACTGCATTTTGAAATCCTCATCATCCACCTCTTCCAGGTCAATGAAGTCATCGAACTTATCCAGATGGTATCTTACTGAGACATTCCCCTCCCCGTCATAGAGTGCAATTCTTTGGGCATAATTCACAGGGAGGTCATGTAGAACCTTAGGTAGGGATAACGGGGCAAATCTAGTAGCACCCATTAGGGTAGGTCGATTAGGGACATACAGGGGGTTGGAAAACTAGGTATTCTAAAAGATAGCGGCTATCTCTTTAGCTTTTGGTGGGGTTTCTAGGTTCAACCACAAAGAATCAAGCAAATAGGATTGCAACGTATTAGGGTCAACCCCAGATTTTCTTAGGTTAGATTCAGATTTACACTTGGTCAGTAGTATTTCAGCCCCAACCCCCCACTTGGGTTCAACTAAGCCATACAAAGCTTGAGATGATGAAGTATCAAACAACGAAGAATCCAATTTCTCTTTATTTCTATTCCTAAGTATTCTTTCAAGATTATCCACACTGAGTAAAGTTTCGGTATCAGAGTTACCTCTAGTGTGGTATTGGTCGAAGCAGGTGTGGAGTCACTAGGACAAACATACAACCTTCTAGGAAATCTCTTTCTTTTCGATCATCGGTCTCCTCCGTGGAGGCACCTTCCAGAATCTTTTAGTGGAGTTTCCAGGGAAAATGATACAACTTTGTTCACATGTATGAATCTTTGTTTTCCCATAGAGACTCTTTATCCTCTGAATCTTTGTCGTTCTTCCCTGGGATGATATTCAATCTCGTCCCAGAAATGGCGCCAGTTTTTTAGCACCGGAATCGAACCATGAGTTGCAGAAGGCTCACTCCCAAGTAATACAAGAACCACTTTCGAGGAGAGAACTGGCCTTCTGCTCTTCCGAGAGGGATCTCTCAACAAATGTCAACAATGCTAGATATATATATACGAATGAAACTATAAATTGTTTGTAAAATTGGTTGAAACAAAACACAGCACCATTGGGCGATGGAGTCAAGATATACAACAGGAATAATCATAACTTAATTCAAGCGATTTCAACACAGGGGCAGGGTAGCCAATTGATCACAGTCGATTCATAATTGTCTGGTGGAAAGGAGGAACATGAACAGACCATCAACACAGAGAATTGCAAAAAATGAATTTGGTATCAACTTTAGAAGAAAACTTTGGTGAATACCTGAAACAACAGATAGAGCATAGAAAGTATGAATTCCGAGCTATTATACCATTAGCCTCAGATATGAAAGAAAACAAAATGGGAGAGATAAACTGGAAAAACATTCGCATAAGAAAGGAAATAACAGACTGTAAGTGCAAACGACACATGAATCCCTGTATGAAAACACCGACCTCGACTCTGCAATTATATTAAAATTCTCTTGAAAAACACACACAACAAAATTACAATGGTTTCAACCCCTTCTCCTTCTTCAGGAGGTATATTTATAGCTATTTGGATTCTCTAAATTGACATTCGGGAATCAAAATTTGTTACATTCAGAAGGACATCCTCTAACAACCTCTTAGGTGGCACATTGGCTGTGACTTGCATGAAATGACCAGACATTGAAATGTGAAACGTGGGATGAAATAGGCACTAGAGCATCCCATACTCCCATCTGGAAGGTGATGACTGTACAAAGCTCTAAGAAAAGTGACTGTTGGGACGAGCATGCAACGTAGAGAAAATTTCTCGTGTACCATCATTGTCACTTCTATGAGTGTGCTTTGAGTTTGGTTGACCCATATTGTTGGATGACTCTCCATAAATCAAGACCTGGCAGGGTCGCACTATCATCTCATAGGCTTGTGCTTTGAGTGCCATTGTTTCCGGGTATGAAGTCTCATGGAATTTGGAGCATGCATCTTTAAATTCAAACAATAATTTGAAATCACTAGCCAATTTGTCAAAGATGACCTTCCCTGAGAATGCTTGTTTCGTATTTCCAAATTTTTTGTGGTCCAATCGGCAGTGCACTAGGCACTCTTGATACTCTTTATGGGACATTAAAGGATCATTTTCTTCCTAGAAAAAGGGGATCCCTCTACTTACCAGTGGTTTGAATAGCTTAACGACTTCTTGGAATTTATGCTCAATAACTTCTATTTTGGCCCGTACCATCTCCATCATCCTGTGCTTATCCACTACCTTTCTGGCTCCAGATACAACAGCGACCCTGTTTTGAATATCGTATCTGCTAGTGAACCCATCTAACAAAGAGCTCAGGAAGGTTATGGCATTCTCTGTGGTCGTCAAGGGCCTTTTGTTCACTTCTGTTGATATCGTCTGGGCTTGTTTCTTGGCTTCTCTCATAGCAATTTCCTAATCTTCAATAAAATATATGTAGGGCTGAAACTTGTCAGCTTCCACAATGATTTGATCCCAGATCAGATTCCTAGTGCCTTGCAAGGCAAGTTTGCTGACCACCTGTTTGCTCAATTCATCATTTTGTTGATTCAGTTCTTGGCATTTCTCCTCTGCCTTTTCTCTTCCTCGTTTCTCTTTGTCTCTTTCCCTTTCCAATTCCTCAATCTGTTGTTTTAGTTTAATGACCTTAGTATCCTTTAGGCCTATCTAGGACATTGCTTTGGAGAGGGAGCTGGTATCTATCTCTCCAGCCATACCTGTGGACTGAACTGTATTCTCTGTACTTATGCTTTGAAGCTCATTTTCCTTCATTGCTAATCTAGTTTTAAATTCTACCTCGCTATTCTTCAAAAGTTGGATATCTGCTTCCCACTGCCTCCCCTTTTATTTGAGCTTCAATAGCTTATCCTTGCAGTCAGTAAGCTCGACGTTTAATGCCTCTTTTTCTCTTTCAAAGTTAGCCAATTCTTCCGCTTGAGCAAGTTGGGTGGCAAGTATTTTTAACTTCTTTTTCAAGGTCTGGATCTCCTTTTATTTGTCATCGAGAAATTTCTCAGCCAATCTCCCTTTCTGTGTAGGTCCTTCTATTTGCATAGCTTCATTTTGTAAGTTGTTGATTTGGTCTTTGAGTGCTTTATTCTCCACTCTCACCTTCCTTAAAAGATTTGAAGTTTTCTCCCTACTCTCCTCCATCTTAGACATTTGTATGGTAGCCTTAAGCAGTCTGGTATTCAATATATCTAGTGTCTCTTTGTTCAAGTGTATAATGTCAGTAGTGGGAACCTTTGAGAGGTTCTTGATGACCTTGGAAACCTTGTTTCCCATTTCTAAGGTCAAGCTAAGGGTATCAGTGGCAGGATCCCTTACAGTTTTTAGCGCCACATTGGGGTGGAGCAACCGTGAGGCTTCGCTGTATAGTTCTGCTGTCTCCTCGAAGGTTTTATTAGCCCTCTCTTGGTAAGATCTCATCCATTCTTATTTGGATGCATGCTTGCTCAGAGTCTGTCCGTCAAATACATACTCTTGTATTTGCAATTCGGCTGCCTTGGGCTCTTCCTATTCCTATTATTTTATTAAATTCTTCTTCTTTGCCTGTCCCTTTTTGACCTGCACCAATTGTTGTCCCAATTCCACTTTCTATTTCCTGTGCATACTAACAGTGTCCATGGGTTCTAGATCCCCTCTTTTCATTGAACTTGCCAAATAGCTGACCAGTGATGAGAATTATTCTGCTATTGTAGCTACTGTAGGGAACTCTCTTTGGGGAGTGTTGCCACCTTTCACACACCTAGGTCACGTGGTAGAAATATTCAAGCCACTTGGTGTGTCCTTGGGGGAAAGTCTCGAGTCAAGGCTGTCACCTTGTTCTTGACTCCTCCGTTTAGTCTCAACTCCTAACGAAGCCAAGGGGGGTAGACCCTATTAATTTACTAAAGCAAAATTATTTAGTATGGTGATATTAAATTGAATGATTTTCTTAGGAGTTTGAAATTTAACCATAAACAACCATAGATGACAAGATACAAAATGAGCGCACAAAAGCACAATGATGAGACACAGTATATATGTATAGAAAGAAAATAGCCAATGACTTAAAATGGAGTCAAAAGATAATCAATGCACTTGCATGTTCTTGGAGTGAATGTCTTGTGATTGCCTCTTGGTATGTTTTAAGTTAATGTGAAATATGATTTGATTAAAATTAGGCGAAGGGGTGGACTCCAGATATACTCGAGAGTACTTGGAGTATGTCCAAAACTAAACCTTCCCGGATACCCACAAGGAATATGTGGGCTGAATGGAGTCTCTGAGGCTATTTTTCATAATGTACTCGTAGGTGTAACAGAGATCAGTGCCCCGAGGTCACTTTTCAGGAGTTCCCGCTTCCTTTGGGTATTTTGCCACTATAATGGTTTGATCGAGGTGTTGGATTTTCACCTGATGGTTTGTCAATTTGGGAGAGTGAATCCTAATTATTCTAGTCACTCAAGTGCTTTTGATGCAGCTTGACTGATTGGATGAACCGCAGCCAAGTGTAGAGCATACACACCGGAGTCTTGTCAATTTTAGTAAATTTTAAGATAGGTGTTCTTGTTAAAAAGAAAACCCTCCAGGAACCTCTTTCGATCCAGGTGGATCTCAATTAGGGAATCAAGGAGGGTTTAATTTTATTATAGTTAATGAAATAGTTGATGATAAAGAAAACAAAGATATACAATGCCGTTTTTCTAATTAGTCCTACCACGCATCTCTTTCCCCTTTCGGGTCAATCGGGAAGTCGTTGGATAAGTATTAAAATTACTTTGAAACCTCAGAAATGGAATATGGAAATGATTATAAATCAAATTATACTACCCTACAGATTATAACTACACTAGATAATAAAACAAATATAAACGAAAAGAAAAAAAAAGACACAGACGCAAATCCCCCTAGAGGGGACGGTGAATAGTGTCGTGCCCACTATATGCCAGTTAATTAAAACTTAACATGCAGAGTGCTAAACATAAATTATCAACCCGAGGAAATCTTTTATTTCAAAGCTATCGTGCAAAATATATGCGAGTACAATTTCTACCTGACATTGTTATTTATTGGTATGCAATCGAAACTCTTTGTAAACTAGATCACATCTGCTTGAAAAGAAATCAATACTCAAACCTATTCATAAATCAAACTGTAAATCGAATACACTTCAAACAAGATCTATTCCTATGAAACAAGATCTGATTACGTACATCTAAAGAATTGTTATGTTGGCCAACGATCTACCAAATGAATTATCAAGACAATGATTATGACAGATCTGATGAATGAAATCACACAGCTATGATAAGCTTAATGAATGAAAGCATGAACAAAATAATAAGCAGATCTAAACAATAAAACATTTACAATACTACCAGCATCTGCTCAGGGAAGAGGGCCCTTCCTCCACTGAGCAGATCTGGATCTCCACAATGAAAGTATACAACTCTAGAATTAAGAAACTGCCAGCATATATTATCATAATGGAAGGATTACAATAGATTTGGATCAAATCCTACATCATAACATTGTGTTCTCTCCTATCTTACATCTCCTATCCTGCCTAATCTATCATCTATCAATATATCATCTATCAATCTATCTCCCCCCCAATGAGATTGATTACATATTTATAAATAAAATTATCTCATGGAAATGAAGAACTGAACCCCCAACTTGTGATCTACAACAGCTGGAACATGGCAACTTTGTAACTGGCCGCGACACCAAATCTGGAAAATACTCTCTCAAAGAACCACCCGCATATCGCAAACCGTAGCTTTGTTTGGCGATTTACTAGGGATTCAAGTAAATGAGGATGTTGCGCACAAAACCCATGTCTCGGATTTTTGAGATTAATTTTCATCTACCTGCAAATCAAGACGCGAATCAAGGTGGTCTTATGTGGCATGCGTTTTTGGTTAAGGCTGTAACAGTTGGCTATGAGCATCCTATACCTGGAAAATCACTCCATAAACCATAATTAGTAAAATTATGCATAATAATATTTAATTCATCAAATATAAAGGAAAATAATCACTATTAACCACTTAAAACATCAATGGAAGTAGCAGGCTCTTCAACGCGCAACTACAACAAATGGATGAAAAATGGAATGATAAATGAGAAATAATGGTAAGAAAATGGATGAAAAGTATGTTAATAAATGATGGAAAAATGGACAATTCCAGGGCCCAACATCACTATTAACCATTTAAAACATCAATGAAAGTAGCAAGCTGTTCAACGCGCAGCTACAACAAATGGATGAAAAATGGAATGATAAATGATAAATAATGGTAAGAAAATGGATGAAAGGTATGTCAATAAATGATGAAAAAATGGACAATTCCAGGGCCCAACATCTCCTCCAAACTGAACTTGTTGCATGTCCTCATGCAACCCAATACCTGTGTAAATCTAACTTACCAATTGAAAGATATGCCCAAATCAAATTCTACACTTTGAACATGAAAACAAAATGTATTGTAGCTGAACTTCTAGAGCCAATATTTCAAAAAATACAAACTAGGTTGGGCTGGAATTTTGCAAGCAGGTAAGTACCATTATAGTGCATCTTCTCACCAAAAACTAGATAAACCCACATCACGGATTTTGAGAAAAATGCGAATTGGCTGTAGGTGATGATGGTCATTTTCTCGAAAACCGTGCACTAGATTGAGCTGAAACTTGCCACGGTTGTTCATCATGCTGTTATGCATTCCCTGTCCAAATTTCATGAGGATCCAATACGTGGTTTGTGAGATATAATCAATTCAAATTTGGCATTTTATGTGAAGAACAATATGCATCCAAATTATGAATGTGAATGAAAAAACAACAAGCATAATAGCTCCTCCCCCAAACTGAATAATTTTTCATGTCCTCATGGAAAGTAGGAGTTTGTTTCTTAGTTGGAAAGTAGCCATCTCCCCCAAACTTAACATATGCAACATTCAATGATTCTCAAATTCTCACAAACATTTCACTTGTAACAGCTGGCCCATTGCTCCATGGAGAAGAATATAGCATAGATCATGTAATTAAGAAGAAGTAGCAAAGATGTGGCTGCTCCAAGACAAAATATGGAAATTCCACTAAGTTTTGTAGCCCTCCAACCTTCATGTGGAGAAATAAATGTCATAAAATTGTCTCATCTTTTACCTACAACACAATACTTTGAAATGCATCCTCTGTTGTAGGTTCTTGTGTAGCAGCAACAAGACTTATTTTCTTACTGCTGGTTTTTGTGTGGCAGCAACAATGATTCTTTTCTTATTGCTGGTTCTTGTGTGACAGCAGCAATATTTTTTCTTACTGCTCGTTCTTGTGTGGCAAACTTCCTATTGTTGGTTCTTGTGTAACAACAATAAGGTATCCCTTTTTGTTATACGCTTGGTCAGTTGGGTTGGTGAGATGTTGGGTTGGAATTTGAAGTGGACGTGCATGAATAATGAAGTGTTAAAACTGAGTGGAAAATGATGGGAATCGATGGACATAAAAGGCTATTTAGAAAATGGAAATGGCTAATACTTAGTGGTTCTTCATGACATTTCCCCAAATCTTTAATAAATCAAAAACTCATGCTATTTTACCTCAAGTTTTACCTCCATGGAAGCCTTGGTTGACATGAATGGATTGGTGTATGCTGGAGCTATGTAGGCTGATCTGATGCTGAGACATATGTATATGAGAGCTGAAACTGGATGAGACTGAATTTGATCCATGATGTTGTGCTGGTTGCATGTAAGACTAACTGCTGAGACAATTGATGAGCAGAAATTCTACCATAGAAGCAGAAAGTCCTTTCTCTTATTCTGAAAATAAACTGATGAACTGAAAATGGAAAGGAATTGCAAAACTACTGAACAAATGATGCTGCAAATCATTGTTGAAACCATTAGATCATATAATCTTCAGCTGCTACAAAACCGGGGTACAATTCTTACCATGCGAATGAATGTGCTGAAGTCGAGCATGGAAAGAAATCATTGGATTACCAGCCATTAATGTATGTCGTTAACCAATGTGAAGAAACTTACATTTGATGACAGTGAGCTCTAAATTACCTTAGTGCATCTTGACAGGTACGAATGGATGTGCTGAAGTCAAGTCACCTACAAGATTTGTCAATCAAGAGGCATTGATGAATCCCCGTGATTAACAACAAGGAAATATGCCATTGATTCATGCAGATACCAGGGCACTATAAAAACTATAATCTTGATCCCAGATGATGTGTCGGAGTCGATGGGATAAGACCATTAGAAGGTGGACCTTAATTCATTTCACATCATCCAATACGAGTACAAAATAAATGATTGTGAAGAATCATAGTGAAAAATAGGACCAACATGAAACTCAGAAGTGGAAAGTATATGTGAAGTCATGATGTAGTAGTGATGGGAAATAAAATGGTTATGGTGACTACATAAGCAGTGGAAAATGGGACTTCGAGATGAATGAATTTTTGGGGTTTTGAAATGAGGAGGGTGAATGAATCTACCATGGGGAAATTGGCTTCTTGAGGGGTTTCTTCAGCAACAAGTGGGATGACAGGTGTCTAAAAATGATTTATGGCATGTAGCAATGGGACTTGACTTCAGAAAAATTGGACTCTGTATGGTTTGCACATCAATCTCTCCATTTTTTTTTATGTGCTCAATCCAATTGCAAATTGATAAAAAGTCTTCAAGAGTCACTCGTGCATGCATTGACCTTCTTCTTCCAAGGACCTGCAAAACCTAGCATTTGCCTGCAATAAAACATGAGATGATGGAAGAAGAGAGATGATTGGTCTCTCTTCACCCAACACTTATGAAAAAAAACAACAAGCAATTACTCATAAAACAAATCCAAAGCAAAATCCATTTTATACCTGCGGCAGAGCAATGTCCATCGAGACTCACCAACGGTATTATGATCATAGCTTCTTCGTTCCTTGTCCAATTTGAGTCATTCCAAATCCAAATTAAATTAAATTCATAGGTATATTTCCATTAGAAACAGGTTTTTAAAATTCCATGCAATGATCTTCCAAATCACTCAGTAACAGCCTGCATGACAAGTTATTTCTTTCGAATTCTGGACTAGACCAACAGTCACGGTTTTAGGCTTAACTTTTTCGTTTGATAACGGATTGATGTGATTAAAATTGGAGATGAAAGTAGATTCATGTAGGTATCTCCATTAGAAACCTGTTTTGAATACAACAAGAATTCATGGGTCAAATAAGCCAATGAACAGTCTAGAAAATATACTTTTAGAAATGCAGATTTGTGATAGGCAGACAGTATTTTAGTCATAAAATTTGCATACAATATCGAAATGGTGTGATTCAAATTGCGTTGTAAACTAGGTTCATAGGGGAATATTCCAATTAAACAGGTTTACAAAATATGTCCAATAAGGCATCCAAAAATTGACTGTCACATATCTGTCCCTAAGCTGCCAGCTTGACATCCTATTAGTATTTTGGCCATAAAATTTTCGTTTGACACCCAATTGTAAAAGTTCAAATTGTTTTGGAAACTAGATTCAAAGGGATACTTGGGATGTAAACAAGTTTTAAAAATAATTTCATCTAGTGTCCCAAAAATGGACTGTCCCGACTGTGTTTCAGTGAAAATTTTAAGCCAAAAATGTCACCAAAAATCCAATAAATTAAATTTAACCCCCAAAAAGTGATTGGAATAGATGTGAATGTTTTTAATGATGTAAATTTAAATATAACACCCATCCATACCAAAAATTTCAAGAATTGAACACTTATATTGATTTGCACAGTTTGTTGCAGCTGCAGCTGCAACTCTTAAAAAATGACATAATGTTGAAATAAAACATGTGCATTTTTATGAAAAATAAAATTAAAGACATATCATGATGTGCAACACACACATATCTCAAACTCAGAAATTTTTACCTGTAGCACAGTCACAGCTGGGTGTTGCATCTCCCTGTCACAACTAGTGTTGCAGCTCCCTGTCACAGCTAGTGTTGCAGCTCATTGTTGTAGCTGAGAGTAATCACTCACAGCTGGGTGTTGCAGCTAACAAATTCATGTCAAATTTCAAGCTTGAAGAGTTCCATACTCATGGGCTCATTTTCCTGTGGATCCTTCATTCACTTTCCCTAATTACTGTAATTTTGTTTTCATGATATTTTTATTTTTTATTTGTAACAAATAGAGACAAATTGAAATTGAGAAATTGATGAAAAAAATGACTTAAGCATTTTTGTTCAAATAGTCAACAATTCCAAAGCATTCATGAAAACATCTCATACCCATTTCTTCTCTTTCTATTTTCTGATTTTCCAGATCGCAACAAGGCGCAGGAGGAGAGCATACTTATTCAAAAATAAAAAACTTAAACAAACAAAATCATGGTTTTATTCTGTTATTCTATCATACCCTATTCTACTTGGAAATATAAAAAAATTCAAGTGTATGCATATTTCCAATGGATCCATTTTCGAAAAAGTAACTCAAGTATGCTCATACTCCCAATAGAAAAATATAACTTTATGAATTCTAGGATATGAGAGATCAACTTCCCTTGAAATGATGGTGCTAAGAATTGGTGAAGCATGGAATGATGCTGCAGACCGATAACAGATTGAAACCAAGCTTCAATATAGTCTTTGTTCCCTTGATTGCTCATGGATGTTACACCATGAAGATCCTTATTAAACTGATCTTCCTCAATGCATAAGATTTTCGGATCTAATGATGTGAATGATGCTTTTGGTTCCAATGGTTGTTCTCCATCAAATATCACGTGTATCTTGTTGATCTTGTCTGCTTGCTTATGAGGATTAGAAGAAACTCCATCTACAAAACTTCGATTTAAAACATGTTCATGCCTTGTATGGATTTGCTGCAACAACGCACAACCTTTTTGCAATGGTGTAGATGAAGTAGAACAAAAGGGAAATGTAGGAACATTTTGCAGTTCAGCACTGTAAGCATAATGTACTACTTTATTATGGTTAGGGTGGAGGGTGGATTGGACAGGAAATTGTGTTGGATACCAAGGAGTTTGATGAGAAGATAGATGTGGCTGATGTAGATGATTGATTTGTGAGGTTGATATTGAAGGACCAGCTTGTGTTGCAGCATGAGGGAGAGTGGCCATATGATCATAAGATAGGCCATTCCAACCTTGTGGGTAAGGTAGGTAAGAGTTAAATTGAGGCTGCAACAGCTGCCATGGTGGAAGAGTATTCAATGATTGAGTATGAGAGTAAGAAAATGGAGGGATGGAATTTTGAACCATAGATGTAGGCCATGGTTGACATGACTGTTGCAACGAGCTGGCTGCAACTCCCAGATCTCCTTGATATGTTTCTTTCATCCTCGGTAAGGAGGGAAAATGATGTGTGGAATGATTCAAGTCACATATACCACACATTTCAAGACTATCGAAAGGGAAATCCCTTGCTTCTCTTATTTCCTCCTGCTTTTCCTTATCCTGCAAAACACCCAATTGTAAATTAACTTTAGAAATGTCAAATAAATTGCTGATTTCAGTTCGTAAAACTCTTGTTTTTGCAGCAGATTTCAAAAATAGAGATACAAATTCCTTGGAATTCTTACCAGTCTTGAAGTTTCCTCTTGAACGCCTTCTACATAACTCACAAATATCATCATATGCTAACTGAAATACATTACCTGTTCCGATCAGATTCAATATTTCTAAACATTCAGCTTGGATTCCCTTGAGTAGAAGTGTTTTTAAGATTTCCTTCCCTAGTTTCCTCTGTTTGGATCTTTGGAGGTTATATTGAAATCGTTCTATGTATTCCTCCAAACTCTCTTCTTCTCCTTGTGTCATTTCGAAGATGTCTTCATTGACCCTGCAATAATCTTGGTACCTTTTCAAGAACATATGTTTCATGTCTTCCCAAGTTTGTATACAATTCCCACCGAGGCTCATGAACCATCAAAGGGCAGTTCCTTTTAGATTAAGGGGAAACACATTCAACTTTTGATCATTAGCACAATAACCATATCCTCTACAAAGTACTTCAAATTGAAATAAAAATACATTGGGGTCTTCATTTTCCAAACCATGAAAATTTGGTAGAACATGTGGGGGGATTCTTTTCGTTTGTGCCACTCCTCTCGAATCTTTGATGGGAAATTCGAAGGTAACAACTTCCACATCTTTCTCACTTTCCATCTCTTCATAGATTCTTCATGTGCTATCTTGAGGCTCCTCCTTCGAATGTTCCTGTCAACTTGTTAGTAGAATGGGTGGTGCTTACAACACCACTAAGGGGAATGATAAGATTTATGTTCCAAAGATTGAAAATGAAATAAAACTGAATGTACAAACAGAAAATTCACACTCAAAATAAATTCAATAAGCTGAAATGTAATCATGCAACCTACATGCCCTACTTTAACAATGCATCTACAAAACAATGTCAAATGTACTTTTGCACAATTAATAACTTCCCCGGCAATGGAGCAAAAATGTCGTGCCCACTATATGCCATTTAATTAAAACTTAACATGCAGAGTGCTAAACATAAATTATCAACCTGAGGAAGCCTTTTATTTCAAAGCTATCGTGCAAAATATATGCGAGTACAATTTCTACCTGACATTGTTATTTATTGGTATGCAATCGAAACTCTTTGTAAACTAGATCACATCTGCTTGAAAAGAAATCAATACTCAAACCTATTCATAAATCAAACTGTAAATCGAATACACTCCAAACAAGATCTATTCCTATGAAACAAGATCTGATTACGTACATCTAAAGAATTGTTATGTTGGCCAACGATCTACCAAATGAATTATCAACACAACGATTATGACAGATTTGATGAATGAAAGCACACAGCTATGATAAGTTTAATGAATGAAAGCATGAACAAAATAATAAGCAGATCTAAACAATAAAACATTTACAATCAACACTACCAGCATCTGCTAAGGGAAGAGGGCCCTTCCTCCACTGAGCAGATCTGGATCTCCACAATGAAAGTCTACAACTCCAGAATTAAGAAACTACCAGCATATATTATCATAATGGAAGAATTATAATAGATCTGGATCAAATCCTACATCATAACATTGTGTTCTCTCCTATCTTACATCTCCTATCATCCATCTCCTATCCTGCCTAATCTATGATCTATCAATATATCCTCTATCAATATATCTCCCCCTCAATGAGATTGATTACATATTTATACATAAAATTATCTCATGGAAATGAAGAACTGAACCCCCAACTTGTGATCTACAATAGCTGGAACATGGCAACTTTGGAACCGGCCGCAACACCAAATCTGGAAAATATCCTCTCAAAGAACCACATGCATATCACAAACCGTAGCTTTTTTTGACGATTTCTTAGAGATTCAAGTAAATGAGGATGTTACACACAAAACCCATGTCTCGGATTTTTGAGATTCATTCCTATATGCCCGCAAATCAAGACGCGAATCAAGTTGTTCTTATGTGGCATGCGTTTTTGGTTAAGGCTGTAACAGCTGGCTATGAGCATCCTGTACGTGGAAAATCACTCCATAAACCATCATTAGTAAAATTATACATAATAATATTTAATTCATCAAAGATAAAGGAAAATAATCACTATTAACCACTTAAAACATCAATGGAAGTAGCAGGTTGTTCAACGCACAGCTACAACAAATGAATGAAAAATGGAATGATAAATGAGAAATAATGGTAAGAAAATGGATGAAAGGTATGTCAATAAATGATGGAAAAATGGACATCTCCAGGGCCCAACATCACTATTAACCACTTAAAACATCAATGGAAGTAGCAGGTTGTTCAACGTGCAGCTACAACAAATGGATGAAAAATGGAATGATAGATGATAAATAATGGTAAGAAAATGGATGAAAGGTATGTCAATAAATGATGGAAAAATGGACAATTCCAGGGCCCAACAAATAGGCTCGAAAGAGCCTATTCAAAAATATCTTTTGTTTTTATTAGCAGCGATTTACAATATCAGCAAATTGAAATTGATGCACTTTGGTCCTTGTTATCTGAGATCCAAAGGCTTACAACAAGCTTGTGACAAACTAAAATGAAAACACGACGGTGGAAAAAGCTTCCGAGAAGCTCTGGTTCATCCAAGAGTTGGAAAATGGGCAAAGTCTCCTTCTCTTTTTTGTTAGACCTGCTAAAAAAATAGCGAGCAATTAGAATCAAATGTGCCCAAACACACTTTAAAAGTGTTTTGGGTCACCATGCTAGTGTTGGAGACATTTACCTTCATCCTCACTCTTCAGTCAAATTGTCCTAGTTAAACCACTATCCTAAGTTTAATTGACATCAAGGAGCATTAATTACCATCATCCCAGTCACTCCCATGCCTACCTATAATCAAGGAGGCTAACTTAGCCTTTCCTACAGTCAAGGAGGCTAACTGGAGCACTCTAGGGGTGATCTGTGTGACATTCATGCACCTAATTTCTAACTGAGGGTTACTTTCAGTTCAACCAATCAGTTACAGTCAGTTAAGGCACCTCCATGCATTAAATATATTATTTAATCATTATTTATTGATTATTTTA